>OZ026518.1:72540529-72695471 GCA_964019695.1 Loripinus fragilis
AACTAGATGAATAACAAAACAAGGACCGAACACAGAACCCCAAGAAACCATTGGAGCAACAATAAACACTAAATCATTAACAACAGAACCAACGCCTTAGAACGGAGAGCAACTTAAACCACTGGAGCAGAGGTTTTTTAGAAGAATTTGAAATTTCTCTTAGCTGCAAAAAGCCACGCCCCTGGCAGCCATGCTTTTGACAGATCAAAAAGTAAGTGAGTATGACCAGGAACTGCCACAATCACATACTACAGACCAACCCACGGCACCGTTAGGAAGTGTCAAAGAATGATAACAGCGGTATTACATACAGAACACAACAAAAATAAAGCGACCAGCTCCATCGAGATGATTGAAAAACTAAAATGAGGGACACAAAGAACTGCAATAAAACGAAACAAGACCCAATACAAAACACCCACAAACAATGGGAGCAACAACAAAGATTAAACAACAGCAGAACCACCACATTAGAACATGGTTCGAAGCTACTGGAGGGCGGGGGTGGTCTTGTATTAATTTTACTGGCCAAGTCTTCACCCTTGATTCTGCTGTTTTAAAAACACAAAACTAGTCTAGCTCGCATAGAGGCTTCCAACATGAGCAATGTAAAATCACAGAGAAACAACCAATTCAATTAACAAACTGTGGTGAAACAAAGAGAAGGGCTCTCAACATACATATTGTGATAGCTAATGAAAATCTCCAGTTGAGCAACTGTGGTCCCAGCCTAAGACAAACACCAGACCGACCCACCGATCAAAGATTAAAGTCAGTGTCATTAAGTCTGAGGCCTTACCCACCGTCGTGCAATTAAAGAGGAAAACATAGCTATAAACCGTGCCGTGATTGGGTTTATAACCAGGCATGCAAACTGTCCCATAATATCCATGCTATATCCCACTCTTTTATAATGTATGATGATCTTTTTAAACAAATCATGAAAAGAAGGCTTTCCAACGTTACTTTTGAATTTATGGACCAAATCGCCGTAAATCGCTGAAACACCTTCGTTTTAGCCTTTTTGTAGGGGGTCACCTTGGGAATGTTTTCTATCCTGGACATTTGTTTCAGATGTAAAATGGCTAGCATTTCTTATAAAGGTATGTAAGGGAAACCGACCACGCCCATGTAGCCAATTTGTGATGTCTCCTCAGGAAATACCACAATCACACACTGTATATCACGGTACCGCAACGAAGAGCCACAGAACACTAACAGTCACATGCATCAAGAAGACGATTAAAGTAAAGCAATCAGCTCTCTGTCTTCCCCATCAAGATGATTGCAAAACTAGAAATGACACTAAGTACTGTTTACCAAAACAAGGTCAAAACACAGAACCCCAACAAACATCGGGAACAATAATAAAACAATGAATCAACAACAACAGAACCACCGCCTTAGAACGGATTGACACACACAAAATGTTTAACTCGCATGGAGGGTTACTCACATATGCAGTTTATCATCACAGAGAATAGGCAAAGAACTTTAACTTTTAAGGTCAAACTAATTTCTTGAGAAATTATTTTAGCGCCAAAGTACAGAATTGTGTAATGTAAATAGCCATAAAAAATCGGTGCCAAAATCGGGAAAGTTATGATTTAAGAGAGCATTTTCGTTTCCATGGTAACCCATGTTATTTAGATAAAGGGGGGGGGGGGGGCGTGCCAACAAAAATATGCATATCTCAGCAGCAACTCATCATAGAATGTTAAACTTGGTACCAAATTAATTCTGACTTATCTAATGTTTTCTTGACTGTCCGATATGCAATTTATCTAATTTGTATATACATGAATATTTATTAGAACATGAGAAATCAGAGAAAAATGCAGAGAAATTAAGGGGGTATACCTACAAAATAGCCTATGTCTCAGCTTCCAATTAAACTACAGGTCCAAACTTGGTAAAAAAATTATGCTGAGACATTGCCCCTTTACTTGGTGGTTAAATATGCAATTATCTAATTTTTCTATCCAGCAATGTTAATGAAAACATTAGAAATGAGGGAACGGTCTAAGAATAGCTAAGGGGATATACCTACTAAATTGATAATATCTCAGCTACTAATTTCCCTAGATTACTAAACATGGTACCAAAATGAAACCAAGGTACAATTCTTTTATCCAGTGGTTCAACATGCAAATAATTAGCTTTAAATATCCATGAATATTAACATAAACATTAGATATTATAGAAAAATCACAGAAAAAATAAGGGGTATCTTTACAAATTTACTCATATCACAGCTGTTAGTTGCCCTGAGTTACCGAACTTGGTGCTGAATTGATGCTAAGACACATTCCTTTTATCCATTTTGTTTAACGTGAGAGTAATTTAATTTTGATATTAATGATTATTTAAGACAACACTAGAAATCATAGAAAAGTTGCAGAAAAATTAAGGGACTATTCATACAAAATTACTAATTTCTCAGCTATTAATTGCCATAGAGAAGCAAACATGGTACTAAAATAATGTTAGAGCCTTAATCAAGTGTCCTTTATTAGAAAATTGGAATTGCAAAATCATCAATATAAATATAAAGATATTAGAAATGAGAGAAAATGTTGAAACTTTTGAAGCGGTTTACCCACAAAATAAACCATACATCAACGTTTGTCATTCTTAGACTTCTTAAAATGCCCAAATGATTCCGCAGTGACAACCAAGATGGCCACCAGAGCTCTAGATAAGAAATATTTTAAACAACATCTGCTCCTGAACTACTGCTCAAAATTGGAAATAAGATCATATAATTTGTAATGACATTCCTAACAAGGCCTTCGACCAAAACTACTCAACCAGTTTTGCTCTGCTGAACAAAATAGTCACCAGAGCTAAAAAGAATAGAACTCTTCACACAACATCTGATCCATTGACACAGATTCAGAATAATAACAAAAAATGTTCCTAATTGATCTATGTTTCAAAAGCAATAAACTATATGCTTAACAAAGGTGCCCCCGGGCTTCAATTCAGGTGAGCGTTCCAGGGCCACCCAATTTTACCCTCTTGTTTAATATTAGCTGGGGAGTCCCCCTTTCTGGCCATTTCCCCATTGACACCATATTAATTATTTTTAGAAAACAAATCTGATCTACCTACCTCATTTTAATTTTCCATGCAAAAGTAAACTCACATATTTTTTGGTCCCTGTAATTTTGTAAGCATACTGTCCTACTTTGTCTGCGAGTTTTCTATAATTTCCAATGATTCATAAATTCATATATGTAAAATAAAAATAGATGATATGCATATTGAACAACAGGGTAGTATAACTATGTCTTAGCATCAATTATCACCCAAATATAATAATTTAGGGCGCCTAGCTGCGATGTGAGAAGTTTTATATGTATACCGACTATTTTTTCTGTGATTTGTCTATTATTTCCAATATGTTCATTAATATCCATGAATATTTAAAGTAGGAAAGAGGGCAAAAATTAGGAATTGATACAATTAAGCACCACACCGGATCCAGGATACCATTGGGAGAGTGACAAATTTCGTCATTTGAACTTAATCTTTTGAACGTTGAACAACTGGGTAAAAGAATTCTGAGATATGAGTATACCCCCTTGTTTTTTGTTGTTGTTGTTTTTCTTTTTGCCAAATTTTCTCTTACTTCTGTAATTTTCACTTATATTGACGGATAGAACAATTAGATAAATTACATAATTATTTAACCAGACTAGAAGAGCATTGTTTCAGCATCCATTCGGTACCAATTTTGCAATCTAAAGTAATTGGCGGCTTAGTATGTATACACTATTTTCCCTTAAATTTCTCTGTAATTTAAATTACTCAGGTTTTCATAATGTTCATGAATATACAAATGAGATAATTTGCATACTGGATAGTCCAGAAAAAATTATACAACTAAAGTTCGTTTGATACTAAGTACTCTTGGATGAGTTGCTGCTGAGATATGAGTATTTCTGTAGGTACATTCCATACTTTAGAATTATTCTATAGGTTGTCATGGAAACGATTCAATTTAACATAACCCAAATGGATTAAATTTTAAGGACAATATTTTTTTGCATTTTGGTGGTCCAGATTACTTATTTGGCATCCATTAGAAGTTGTCATAGGGGTGTAAGGTAGGTCTACTATCACAGGGTCCAAGTTTCTTGTCATTGCTTACTTTTATCTTTCCAGTGATTTTCCTGTCATTTATCAAGTTTTCATAAATATTCATGAATATGCAAAAGAGAGAATTTACATCTACAACCACCGGATGAAAGTACTTGTCAAATCGTATCACCTATGACATAACAACATACCATGTACACCAATGATGTTTTAGGGCAGAAATCAGTCAATCTTAGGGTCTTCTCTACAATTGTCCAACATTTTAAAGTTTTTATTAATATTCATACCTATTTAAATTAGAAAATTTGCATATATGACCATGTAATAAAAGGCCTATACCTTAGCTTTAATTTGGTACCAAGGTTCGTAGTCTAGACTGAGAAGCAGCTGAGATATGGGTTTTTTGTAGGTACATCCCCATTTAGGAGAATAGCATTATATGTTGCATGGAAACCATGCATTTAAACATAATCAGAATAAGTTTTGAGCTGGGAACATTTTTTTGGGGGGGAGGTGGCATACCTTGGGCCCCAATGAAAAATTTGACACCCATGGAAACTTGTCCTGGGGTAGCAAGGTAGGTCATTTTAGATCCCAGGGTACCAGTATCATGATATTAATTGCCTGTTTTCAGCGACTTTTTCTGATTTTTTTTGCATTTTGCATTTTTTCACACCCCAAAAATACCATTTCACCGCGGATTTTATGAGGACTTATTTTTTTGAAACAGGACACCTTCTTGATACTAAAATTGTTGATAACATTTCTCAAAGAATTAGTTATGGGCCAAGGGTCATTTCCGGCTAAATGTATTGCCTTGAACAATCTAAACATATTAACACACTAAATTATGGAACAAAGAAAAGGCTCAGACTCACAGATAGCCGTAGCTAAAGAAAACCTTAAGTTGAGCCAAGGTGAGCACAGCCAAAGTGTAACATAAGACACAAACCCACACATGAAAGCTTTACACCAGGGATATATTTGTTATTCAATTTACATTGTATATCTTTATGTCGAAGGTGAATGGTTGTTACAATATCTGACTCCAAAAACAAAAAATGCATTCTGCAATACTTTAGACATGTATTAAGCGATAATCGGTCTTGAAAGGTAATAACATGTACAGAACGACCACCCAAAAATAGACAAACATAGGTTTTAACGACAAATGATAGCTTAATGAAGGTCGAAAACATTGCAGAATGCTCTCTTAGAGCATTCTGCAATACTTTTGACCTGCATTAAGCGATTATCGGTCTTGAAAGCCAATTTTCGGTCTTTTTGAGTGGCCACTTAAAACAGGTTTTACTGTACACTGTTTGTCATGTTACATGCTTTACCCAGAGGTTCTTATGGGAAATTCTTTCAACAACCACCTAACATATTAACTGACAAAATCATGGTAAAGCAAAATATAAAAGAAAATAAAAGATAAATTACTCATTTTCTGATACCTCCATCATTTTTATATCAGATATGCCTTAAACTTTTCTTATACAAGCTCATAATACCACTTTACAATAAACTATTCCTGGAAGATACATGTGTTTTAATTTCAGTCTTTTATGGAGCTACCCCCCCCCCCCCCCATTGACAATGTCAACATTACTTGCTGCAAGCTGTGGGACATAGAATCCTTTACTTACGCATTAAATCAAAACTGTTATTAGGCAATTTTACTAATTAAATTGACTAAAGCTAATATTATGTAACAGCCGGAGGCGGGTGTACGCATAACTAGTTTGCATGAGAAGTTGTTATGCCATCGACAAAAAGTGCGGGGTTAAGTTACCCCACCCATTTCTTGAAAAGTAGGGGTAATGTTATTAGGAATAATGTTCTTGAATACAGAACTAAACAAGCCCCACTTTTTGCGTGACGAAATGATTTTATGCATTGTTTGCTACAAATAAAGCAAAACATATACTCAATGGGTATTTTTTCGTGCTTCTGTAGTGACACAATTTATGGTAAAGGTATAAAGAAAAATCGAAAAATTAAAGTTTATCATTTGTCTTTTAGTCAGCATTTTTCGAATGTAATGGTGTAAGTCGTGCAAGCAGTGGTCGCATAATATATTTTAATAAAAATTAAGTTGGCAACAAATCGTGAATTTGTCAAACTATGATCGCAAATATGGTCCCCAATTTTCCATCGTTTTTTTTGCAAATATTTTGCTTAATATTTCAGCCAGTGTATAAACCCTACTCATTTTGAGCATGCGCTGCACGTGCACGCAGATGACTTTTTCGACAAAAAAATAACCATCAAGTAGCCGTTGAATACTAGTTTCCAAAAATGTACTATGTGATAGGATTTTACCAACGCATTGTGGAGTTATGATGCCATGCTAAGAACTTTCCAAATGCCCCTCGTATAGCAAATGCCCCACATTTCTCCCACACTAAGGGGACAATACAAAAAGTAAAAACATGGTACATTTGCCCGGCTATACCTCCGCTATATCAGGGGATTGGGTGAGTGGTGAAAACCGACTGGTACATTATACTTATTGGGAGGGAGCTCACCTGAGCAGAAATATGATGCTTGAGATATAAGTATCAGGCGCGTTCCTGAGGCATTTTATAGAGTTTGCACTCTTAGCAGATAGTATCCATATATGGAGCCAGGGATTTGGCCCTTTCGCGGAAAATGGTTTAAGAGCATTTCACAGGGCTAAAATGAGCTCTGAAGACAAGCAACATAAACACCATAAACTGCATTTTTCTTCAAAAAATCAAATTGTATAGCTAAAATCCTATACTTGCATCGTCATGTTGTACGCACATGCGTATTTGCGTACTCGTAGGTACGCCCCTGAGTATGCAAAAAGCTTTCGCCAACTCAGTCACACACGGTGCCATAATGAAGAGACATCTACACCAACAGTTTTCGTTTCATAGCCTTGACTGGTTTTACACTATTCAATTGGCGTCATCATTAAACTAAAAACAAATTCTCAATTACATTTTTCATAAATTTGATGACACGAAATGTTTACCTTAACACCCGTCAAGGCGACAAAACTAAAAGTGTCGTCAAATTGTGTATTGTGATGAAACCCAATTGAATAATATCCCAATTTTAGTGGAAATATAGCAATTTTCTGATTTATAATAATGTCTCCCAGTGATAGCTTATATATTCTGAAATTTTAAGTACAGAATCACCTGAAGCCTTAACTGGCAGTGCTTCTGGTTTAAAGCGTCTCAGAAGATGGGCCACATCTTACATTAACTTCCACCACGGATAGAACTCGGTACCCCTGTACTTCACTACAACACGCTGGCTTCTGTCACTGTCTGTTCCCTGGCTTTCCCAGTAGTAGGACAAGCTGGTTTATGATTTGATGGTTTGATTTTATGTGTAGTAACACTCGAAAGTTAAACCAGCAGCGTTTTGGTCTAAAACGCTCAGAAGAGGAGGCTATATGCTAAAGTCTCATGTGATAGACTTGAAGGCCCAGGGATCGAACTTGGGTTTCATTGTGGAACTTTGAAACTATTAGAAGGTCACTGATGACGCCTAAATGGCAGAAGCTAGCAAGTCTTGCCAAGGGAATATGCACTCTCTAGTTTCAGTTCTTTGGTGCAGTATTTGCTTCTTCCAAAAGATACCCTTTTAAGAACATATTTGCCTTCACTACAGCTGGTGACTGGGACTGTGTGGCGGCGGTAGAACGTCTCTATGCCTTTCAATATAGTGTAGATTTTATTTTCTTGTCCTTTGGGATCATGAGTTTCCTTGTGGAACTTTGAAACTATTAGAGGGTCACTGATGACGCCTAAATGACAGAAACTAGCTAGTCTTTCCCAGGAAACATGCACATGCTGGTTTCTGTTCTTTGGTGCAGTCTTTGCTTCCAAAGGATACCCTTTTAAGAACATATTGGGACTCCTGGGTACTAGGCGAATCGTTTATCGACATTTACCTGTATAAATTAATTAGTTTTTATGACTGAAACGAAAGTCTCGCAACTTATGGTTCTTTGATGTTAAAACATCCAATTTCATGCATCGTAAAATAGTTGTGGAGATAGACAAAAGAAGCTGTAATGTACATATAATAGTTAAACATTAAATCTGAACTTATAAAAGTGATACACTTTTCAATAAATTTAACTCTACTATACCAACACATTTTTAAGCAAGGCAAAATATGTGCATCAAACTGCAGTGGATAACTTTGGCAGGAATAGAAGTATAAGTAAATGAATGGCCTACCTTTTTTATGACGCTCATGTAACGCCTTTTTGTTGAATATAATTCAACTGGTTTCCAGTGGAGAAATTGAGGTTGAAATCTTTCTCTCTGACAGAGTCAAACCGTTGCAACAAAATTGCATTTTGTCATTGGGAAGACTAGTATCAACTGTTTTTCTCTCTCTAACTAGTAAACATGGTGCACTGTAGAGCCACAATATGCCCCTGATTGCATTATATGCTACCCTGAACAGAAAATTGTGTACATGGCATGAGTTGCAGTCTGATCTGTGTTCAAAATGTTTACTTCCATCATAAAGTAGTCCTGAGTACATTTTAAAACAATCAGAAGACGTAAAAAGCATGCAACATTTTCACGACGACATAACATCAGCACTTTAACAGAAAGTATTAGTTTGCTTAAGATAACATATGATTTCCTAACAAGGAATTAACAAAGTCGCAAGTTAAAGCTGCATACTCTGTAACTATGAACATTTTTCGAAAAAATTTATTTTCTTTATAAACCATTTGTAAAAGTAGAATTAAGCAATGTTTTCACAATAAAAATGTTCAATACAGCTGAAAACTGCATGGAAAAGTGAATTTTCTTATCAAATAGGTGTGTTTTTCTCTTGTTGGTAATTATTTGCGTCCCTCCAATAATTCTAACCTTTGAATTTTAACATAAATGCAGTTGTTTTGATAGTGATAACTTGTTAAGATTTACGAAAATGGTAAAATGTTTACCTGAATTTGAGTGTTTTTACTGTGTTCTTGAAAAATAAAAACATTATTTTTAAAATTAGAAGATCAAAAGTTACAGACTATGCAGCTTTAAACTAACGAAGTTGTTAAAAGTTTCTGAGTTACCCCTCTTAAATAAAGTCAGTGTAAGGTGTCCTACGATGGAAAAATCCTAAGGTCAGCGGTAACTGAAAAAGGTCTATTAGCAATCTAAAGAAAAGATAATTAGTGAAAAAAACATCTATCGATTGCAAGGGAAGTAAATCTTACATTATTCTGTTCAGTCTGTATCAGGAGTAGGATGTGTACTCTAATGATTTACAAATCATTAAAGATTCAGTATCAATATGTCATCATCGATATGATTCAGCATTATTATTCAAGTTAGAATTATCTTAAAGACAATACAATTTAGAAATTATAAAACTTGCATATGCGTAGCTGCCATTACGCATTTACGCACGTGCGTAATTTTAGAAGTACTGATTTAGGAGAAATCATCAATTTTGGAAGCATAAAATACCCATACTATTTAGGACTGCTTTTCAAGGAAAAGCTTTTTCGGTATATCATGTCATACACTTTTCAAACAAGGGATGGAGTGTTGTACCAGAATAGGACCGACTGTCTACGCCCAGGATTAACAGCCTTGCTTGTGGCAGAATTACTTGAAGCTACTGGGGAGTTCTTAACCACTAATTATTTGCATGTATGCTGAAATTAGTGTGTGATGTTAGTAACTGGAGGCAGCAGACAATCTTAAATTGGCAGACGACTTTTATACGCGTTGTTTCGTAGCATGCGAACGGTTAACGTGAAACTTGTGGCAACTGATGCTTCAATATTACGTATAGTTATGATTAATTAGTACTTTTTACATGGCGTGTCTCATTGAAAGTATGTTAAAATCTTAATACAATATGTTAGACCAGGTGACAAACGTCGTCGAGTTGCAATACTTCTGTATTTAAGTATACAGTAAAACCTGTGTAAACGAATAATATACTATGCACAATAAGTTTAGCAATTGTTTTGTATGGGTGAGCCCATCCACATCAGATCTCAAGTTTCATTTGCTGTCATGAAGATACAAGCGCCAAACATCTGACAAGAATTTCCATTTAAAAAAAACAACATGCAATTACCAAACGCAGCGGCCGTGCTAACGTGACGTTAAGTTTTAAGGCTAGCGGGTAAAGTGGGTATTTCTGATCATTGGGAGAAGCCAAAAACATTTTCAAGCGATTGTTTGGTCACTAAAACCCCAAAAAAGCATAGCAAATGCTGCAATTTTCAGAACTGTCTAAGAGAAATAAAGGACCAAGTTTACACAATTTGACGTTTTTATTAATGCTTCTACGTTATCGCCTTTAAACGGTGTTCCTAGTCGGCTTTTAGTGAACCACATTGACAAGTGAAACTGTATTATGCCTTCCAACACACTCAGAAAAATAATGTTGAATGAAACATCTTCATGGCTATAGAGCACGAGCCGAAAGATAAAATCTAACGTCACCATTATCTCGCAAATACGTCGCACCATTTCCCGACAACTTAAGGTTTTAATCAACCATAATATATAAATATTACATTCCCTGAGAGGGTGATAGTCGAAAATATCATCCCGAGGAATGTGATTATCAACCGAGGCGCAGCCGAGGTTGATAATCATATTTCGAGGGATGATATTTTCGACTATCACCCTCTCAGGGAATGTAATATTTATTTTATTATACCGAACAGAAAATTAGATCCTTTCATTTCTACCGTTCGTTTTCTCTTAGACTTACCATGGTGAGGGGAGTTCCAAAGGGAATGCATGAATGAAAGATATATTTTTCACAGAAATGGTTCTGTTTTAACAGTTTGAATACTCAAAATGATCACTGACGTTCGGTTAAATAAATTACGTCATAAAAACTGATGACGTCAAACTTCATACCAAGCAACGTCATTTAAATGGAGATATTTTACCGTATGCGATTTTGATGCAAACTAGAAAATTTTGCCTAATCCGCTCAAATTTGGTCTCAACATGTTCCGCTCGTCCTAACTAAGAAAACGAGTACCCACACTTTATGTTTCTGACCATTAACAACGAAGTTATTGGAAGTTGAAAGTGGCCAAAATCATACCTCATGTCCGCCATTGCTGTAGAACGTATCCTGACGTGAACGAACCGTACGCGCATTGGCGTTGCGCATCAGACGAACGACTGATATTTTACAATATTACCCGCTGCTATGGCAATCGAGTGACAGTATTCGCCGTCGCTATAGCAGCGGGTGATATTATAAAATATCAGTCGTTCGTCTATGGAAGTTTTGTATGGGGAATTCACGTGAATTATAATAAGATAAATTACATAGTTAGCCTATGCCATCTTCGTAAACTGAGTTTCTGTTGAATTGGCACGCCAATTAACAATAGAAGTGTAATCATTTGACGTCATTGATGGCAGCCGATTTTTTCAGCATGGAATCTCTATCACATCTATCACACAACCAATAGTTTTTATAGGCGTATGATGCATGAGGAAGATGTAAGACCACCAAACGAAAAATCACATGCTTATCATTTAGCATTACTTACAACGGGTGTCATTTTTGCTTAATGACCCCTCCTGCAATTCTTGCTCTCCCCAAATGCATATTGAAAGGATGACGTCTGTAAATTCGTGGTTTCATTTGCCTAAGATCCTGTTCTCGTCATTGCATTTGAAATTGTTCGACATTGTACAACGATGAGCACATAAAGATGCGAAACATAAGAAATTGCTAAACTTATTGTGCATAGTATATTTATGTAAGAAGTTGAACATGGAAAACTTTAAAGCTCTCAAGATTTGTTTTTATCCTTGCAAAATGTGCAGACCCTGATAAAATGCCACATTATCTGGGTATTCAATGTTTGTCAAAGTACCTGTTTTCAGGTGTGGAGAATGAAAAGTATTAAAATATACCATATCATCGTCGCTTGTAGGCAAATATTTAGTATCTGATATACTTAAATTAGTGTAATTTACATAAAAGTTTATATTGTTTTCAGTCAAGTATGTCTTTTATGGCAAGTTTTTTTTTTATTTCGACGCTTGTATCATTTCACTTATGAATCTTGGGTCAACCAATATAGTCGCTTATTACTATTGCATTATATTCAGTAGACCAATTCAACTTAAATTTCTGGCCATGTCAAGATGTGCCTTTATTGAGCCTAATGACATAAAAGCCCATTTAAATGGAACAAAATGGCTAAGAATTGTGCCTTTATTTTTATGTTGTTGTTTTTTAAGTTTTTAACTTTGAATTTACACTTATGTGAAACCTATTTCAACTTCAAAAATGTTTGATTACCTTTGTTGAAACGCTGGGTCACGTTGTCACATTTAGCAATCGTTCATTGTTGAAAAGCCAAATTTCATGAGTTCTTCCTACTATTTTTCCTATATAAGCCCAGCGTCCTTTTTGTAGGACATCGGCAAACAGTGCAAAACCAGATCAGACGCCGCAAAACGCGGTGTCTGATCAGGTTCTCCACGGATTGCTTACAGAAATTTCTTAAAGAATTTGAATAAAAATGAAAAATAGCATCCAACCACCCTAAATTCGGAAATCGACTTGTCCAATTGATACAGATGGGAAAATAGATTCGGTATAAATGGGTTAAAAAGGTGATAATGACCAGGAGGTGTCATAATCACAAACCAACACATGACACATAGAGAAAGAGTCACATACAAAAAAACACACAAAAGCAAACAATCAGCATTGAAAGATGGAACTTTAACACTGACTCTGGACTAAAAACACACCTTGGCCTCGAGATTAAAAAAACGTTTTCATGCTCAACTCAACTGAGCATAAAATTTCAACTGCTGATATAAACCTAAACGGTGAAAAAGATGGGTCTTTCTTGCTTTAAATGTCTCATATAATGTATTAATCCTGCTAATAAATGTTAAAATGCCAACAATTGTTGGCATTTTAACATGCCAACAATTGTTGGCATTTTAACATTTATTAGCAAATTTCATGCTCAGTTGAGTTGAGCATATAAAAGTATAACCTCGAGGCCAGAGCAAGAATTTTTGTGTTTAGTCCGAATTCTGTGATAAAATGTTGGATGAATCAAAGCTAAAAGAACATCAGAATCACCACCTTAGACCAGTCTGCAGCCTCAGCGACCGGGCGGGGGACTTAATTACTGTATAGTTTATTAGCCAAATGTTTGCCCAAGTTAGTTCAAGCGCATATACTGTACACTGTCAAAATAGAAACTTCTAACGTATTCAATGCATCATCGCAGAAAAAAATATTTCTAATCAAGTAAGCTAAGTTTGTTTGTTTTTAAACTGTCCCTTACAATGTTACGCACTTACAAAAAATGCCACATTCACAGATCACAGACCAACAAAAGGCCACATCAGAACACAGACAAGTACATTTGTAAATACACCCACATAAAAGCAATACTGATATAACTAAAGTCAAGCAACTCTTACCTCACAAATATCCAGAGCTAAAGAAAACTACCAGGTGGACCCAGCCAAAGACATGCATCGGGCACCAATCTATCGATGAAAGTTTACCAATGCTGACAGCATATTAAAAAAAAGATAAAACTTTGAAATGACATGATCGATATTCGCCCTAGATTCAGCTGATGTCTTATTCAATGAACAATCATAAGTAAAATCAAATCAAATTAACTAACTGTGATGAAGGAAAGAAAGTGACTCTTACCTGACAGACACTCAGAGCCAAAGGAAACTACCAGATGAGTAACGGCGGGCCTTACCAAGGGCAAATATCGGACACCAACCCATTGGTGAAAGCATGCAATTTGAAATATTTACATTTTCAAAGCAAGCCTTCAATGAATCTTTAGATTTTTTGCAACCGTTCATAGCCTCATGAACAACACAATATTTGATTGACAGCTGCCAAACTCACTTGCCCGTGCAATTTGCTTCTAACATCAAATTCATTCGTCAGAAAAGAGTCTGGCGTTGTGATTGACAGCGAGCCACACCTGAGTCGCACATGCAAGCTTCTTGTTTGCTCCTTTTCTGTTTAACACTCCAACAAATCGGTTATTACGATTAAATATTAAATACAAAATTGTTTCGCCACCTAAATTACAAACAATTTCTATATATTAGTTATTTATAGTTAAATGTAAATATAAGAAATAAATTCAATTTTTGGAAGGTTCATGGAATCATGAATACGTCGGGTCTTTTTCAAAGTTAACGTGAAGCCCTTAGGGCTTCACTTACTTTGCAAGAGACCCAAAGTATTCATGATTCCATGAACCTTCCAAAAATTGAATTTATTTTTTTAATATACCAATGCTGACAACATATTTTGAAAAAGATAAAAAAAAAACTTTGAAATGAACATGATTGATCTAATGTTCTGTTAGATATGCGTGGACTGTACAAGCAATAAAACCTCAGCAAATTGCACAAGTTTCATATTGTGCGAAGATCACGCGATTTTATCCCTTTAACAAGTATTTTGTTTTGTATTGAGCACCTAACATGCACCTTGTTTGTAATAAACTATGCTGATTATTTGTTTATTATAAGAGTACAATAAATAAATACAGACATTAAATATAATAATTGTAGTTTAATGCATTTATAACAAATCTAACGTACACATTATTTTTAATATGACAAATTCATATAAATGCTATAACAGTTAATTTATAATATTGTTTATTCGAGTCATAAGAATATAAAAGTTTTTAAAGATAAACAACAAAATATATATATAATATGTGCAAGATGTATGCGTTTAAATTAAACATGACTCATTTCTTTTCGGCACAAACCTGCGGCTTCTTTTTTCCACTGAGTCAGTACGCTCCCTTGCTCATATATATTTAGCAAACATATATTATCTTATCAAAATGCATCATATGGGACAACGGCAGTGTTAAGAGCCTTTATAGAACAGCCCACATAACGCTATAACCATAAGCTCTGAGTGTATACATGGTATATTGGCTTCGCCATCCGAACAAAATCATCGAATCTCTTAAGTTCCATATGTTTAAATAAACAAAAACTTTCAGCGTTAAACTGTAAATATTCTCTTACCCATATTTTTAGCATATGTTCTGGGTGCTCAAAAGAACCGTCTCATTGCGACGGTTCTTTTGAGTACCCACAACATATGTTTTGGTTAAGAAATAAGAAAATAATTTTCTGGTACGCACTTTTAACTAAAGGCCTGCTGAGTGAGTCTTAACACAAAAGAGAGAAACCATATAGGAACAATTCACAATGGTGTCTTTATTGGTATATCTCACTATATGCAGGTGGCGCGAAAGGATATTTGCTAGAAAGTGGGCTACTGTTACATGTATCACTATAGCTTGGAATCTGTATACAGGGACTTGGAAGGCTAGTGCCATCTGAAACACTGTCCAGTGTGATGTACTGAATGTGCTGTTCTGGTAAACTGTTGTTAACGTCACATCCGGATGATGCTGAACTACTTGCTGTGCTTGATTCACGCCTAATTTTCTCCAGTTTAATGTGTCTCACGCAACTTTGACTTATTGCAAACACGTACAGGGCCGAGGCGACAAACGCAGCGACACTTCCTGCAAATGTAATGTCACGTGACCATGTCACAGAGGTATCCATATCCCTACTTGCCGACATGACTTTCAGAACAGCTATCAATGACAAAATACCTGAAAGAAATAATGATGATATAGTTATATTATACTTAACATTTTGTATGTTGGTGACCCCTAATTGAGTACATTAGCAAACAGTCTAGACCTGGGTGAAATGCCGCATTACGCGGCATTTCATTAGGGTCTACACTGTTTTGTTTGCGCAGACCAAAAACATCTTCAGACAGAGAAATACAGTTCTATTTGGAAACTATAACATATGACCCTCGATATATATATATAATGAACCATCCCCAGTAGCGGATGCAGAGTGGGTCAGGGGGGTCGCTTGAACTCTGTCCCCATTTTTAAATATCCTATGAAATAATTTGGTCTCAATGAGACCAAATTATTTCATTTTCATGCGATATTTAAGAAAAATGAGATCAAATCAGCAAAGCGAACCCCCACCCCTTTAGAGAGGGATGGCTTCTTCCATCTGTTTTGACACAACGGGCTTGGGATGTTTGATAGTAGACATAAAAGGGTATAGAAAGTTAGATCGTTTTACTTGCTAAATTATTAAAGATACAATTAGATAGATTTCAGAGCTTGTTTTACTCTCAGCAAACAGTGTAGATCCTAATAAAACGCTGTGCTCTGTGGCATTTCATCAATTATTAGCGACAATTATTAGTAGTGATTTTATCATAAATTGATTCCCGGTCGTTTACACGTCTTTTTAGGCGAACACCCTTTCTTTAGATGACTTTGATAAAAAGGTAATCGACCATTTTATACTCACAGGGTGTTTAGTGGTTAATTTTGTAAGACTTTCGCTTGTGGTGATGTTAAATTTGACCTAAAATACGATGTGGAGATTACAGTTGATTTTTTAAACTGCTAACAACATTTAGAAAATGGTGCCAGCGATTCCCAGACAGTTTTTGAGCTTCACTCATATCTTTAAATTATCGCTGACATTTATCATGCAGTACTAATGTGGACAAAATAGCCATTATATTTTGGAAAAGTAAGTTGTTTCTTCTTTTTTTTCTTAAAAAAAGCCATCATGCAAAGAATTAACAGACTAATCCCGAATTCAACAACAGACGACCGAGCAGACATATCTAGTTGCAATTGCCAACGAAAGCATTAACCCACATAAGCCGAGCGTCCTTTTTGTGGGACATCGGCTAACAGTGCAAAACCAGATCAGACGCCGCAATATGCGGCGTCTGACCAGGTTCTCCACTGTTTGCTTACTGAAGTTTCTTTTAAAATGAATAAAATGAAAAATACCACCCAACAACCCTATAGAGATTTGTCTCGTTTAAATGATAAGGATGGGAAATACATTCGGCATAAATGGGTTAAGTTTAAATACTTACTTGTAGAGAGTAAGAGAACTCCACCTATAATCTGAACCCAGTGGACAGATGTCCAGCTTCTTTTGATGAATGCGAAAACAATAACAGCCAAGCCCAGGCAAGCTAGTGCCACAGCAGCCGTGCTTTCTATCTGTACCGCCAACCAATGTTCATCTTTCAACGCTGGAAGAAACAAAAACAAAACGTGATACAAAGAACACTTAGTGTCCCTATATCTGTAACACAAGCAATGCTCATTATTCAGCGATGGAAGAAATAATAAGAACGCATAATACAGCGAAAGATTTTTGTGTTCACTTTGGTCGTGCTCTCTAATTGAACCACAAGCCAAGGTCCATTCCTCAGCACTGGAAAAAAACAAAACAAAAGCATTATATAACAAAGGTTACGTGTTGATAAAACTGGTCTCTAAAGCATGCAGTGCGCAGTGGCTTTTTTTTTTCAATTAATGTTTTCCTGAGGAAAAACGTAAGCATTCCTCCGCCTAACATGGTTTCATTCATCATTCAAGAATGCACATTTTAATCGTTTAACATACCAGAAAACAATATCTCAATCGAACAAGCACCTGACAAGGTTAAAAATGAGATTGAACCTTTGTCCTCAAAAAGGATAGATAAGAATGCAATATTTTAACTTGGTCTATATTCCTACTTTGTGCAAAGTAGGTATTCCAACTTTGCACAACCAAGTGAGAATTCTCACTTTGCGCAGGACTATTCTAGAATGGTATCGATTCCTATTAATATATCAGAACTGAATGTAGTTATGAAAGCATAATATAATGAAAGCTGATTTGTTCATGGTAGCAGTGCTTTCTATCTCTACCATAAGCCAACGTTAATCTACCAAGATTGAATGTAGTAAAGAAGGCATAACACATGCAATGAGAGCTGATTTGTTCATAGTAGCAGTGCTTTCTAATTCTACCACCATCCAGCGTTAGGCTGAATGAAGTAACGAAAGCGTTATACAACGAGAGCTGATTTGCTTCAAAGTAGCATAGCCTTATATCTGTACCATAAGCAAACGTTATTTACCAACGCAGGATGCAGTAATGAAAGCATATTATAATGAGAGCTGATTTGTTCATAGTAGCAGTGCTTTCTATCTGTACCATACAGCGTTAATCTCCCAAGATTGAATGTAGTCAGGCTATCAGAGGCTGTACCTATGCGACCGTTTTTTTTAGCAAAAATAGCCGTTGCTGGAGGATGCACAACACCAATATTGAAAGCATAACACAACAAGAGCGTATTTGCTTATAGTATTACTGCTTTCTATCTGTACCATAAGTCTACGTTAATCTACCAAAACTGAATGTAGTAATGAAAGCATAACACAATGAGAGCTGAATTGTTCATAGAAGCTGTTCTTACTTATTGTACCACAAGTCAACGTTAATCTACCAAGACCGAATGTAGTAATGAAAGCATAACACAACGAGAGCTGATTTGATCATGGTAGCAGTGCTTTCTACCTGTACCATAAGTCAACGTTAATCTACCAAAACTGAAAGTAGTAATGGAAGCATATCATAATGAGGACTGATTTGTTAATGGTAGCAGTGCTAACTATCTGTACCATATGCTAACGATAATCTACCATAACTGAAAGTAGTAATGAAAGCATATCATAATGAGAGCTGATTTGTTAATGGTAGCAGTGCTTTCTATCTATTCCATAAGCCAACGTTAATCTACCAAAACTTAATGCAGTTATGAAAGCATATCACAATGAGAGCTGATTTGTTAATGGTAGCAGTGCTAACTATCTGTACCATAAGCCAACGTTAATCTACCAAAACTTAATGCAGTAATATAAGCATACTATAATGAGAGCTGATTTGTTCATAGTAGCCATGCTTTCTATCTGTACCATAAGCCAAAGTTAATCTACCAAAACTTAATGCAGTTATGAAAGCATACTATAATGAGAGCTGATTTGTTCATAGTAGCCGATCTTACTTATTGTACCACAAGCCCACATTAATTTTATATTTTGCACAGGCTTCAAATTGTGCATATTTTCAGCGACTTAAACCCGTTTATGCCGAATGGAATTTCCCACCGTTATCAATTGGAACAATCCATTTCTGTTTTGAGGGTTGTTGGGTTTTTTCATTTTATTCAAATTTTAATAGAACATTCTGCAATCAAACAGTGGAGACCCTGATCAGACGCCACGTTCTGATGTGTCTGATCTAGGTCTCCACTGTTTGCCTATGTCCCACTGAAAGGACGCAAGGCTTATAGGGGTTAACAGCAAAAAGAACTATCAAATGCATTTTTTGTGGCCGTGTTCCTTGGCTATAGCCAGTACTGGCTTGATGGGTTTATGGTTTTGTTTGTGGTTCTATGTCTAGGAGCACACGAAGGCTCAACCGGTGGTGGTTCTGATTTTAAAGCGTCTCAGAAGATGGGGCCACAGCTTAAAGTCTCATCCGACAGACAAATGCATTTTAAGAAGTTTATTTCTTATAGCACAGTACTTCATTTTTCGAACCTGTACTTTGAGCAATTAAAATTTCAAATAAATAGTGGTCACACAGACAACTTTTACAAGTAACACATTTTGTATAAACAATATTTTAGTTAATTTGGAATGGAATCAATAGGGATGGGATTCAATTTGACTCTCCTGAAAGATGTTTAGTGCTTTTCCCCATAATTTTTTTCTAAAAAGGTATTATGTAAGTTCATGAAATGAAAATAAATTATTGAGATTTTCAATGCCAGAGTTTTGACCCATTTAAGCCGAAAGCATTTTCCCACAATTATCGATTGGAACAGTCCATTTCTGAATTAAGGGATGTTGGGTGGTATTTTTTCAAATTTTAATAGAACATTCTGCAAGCAAAAAGTGGAGACCCTGTTCCGACGCCGCGTTCTGCGACATCTGATCTGGGTCTACACTTTTTGTTTACGTCCCACAAAAAGGACGCTAGGCTTATATGGATTAATTTTTAATTTACTCTAAAAATAAAATTTTATTTTTGAGGAATTGCCAAAATATAACATGCAGCATCTTGTCACGGCTTTGGATAACAAATAAGTTTATAGTTTTTCTAGAGGGTTTGGGGTCATGAGCATTTCTTAAAATTAAAAGAAAGAAGTTGGCTGAAGATTGCAACTATTTTAGCTTGATATCTGTCAAATGCTGAAAACGCCCATGTGGTATTCTAATTTATTTTTATTCCAAAAATGGGTAGCCCATGCATAAAACAAACTGTATGTTAGGTATTGAACAGATTTAAATGTCGGAAGTATTCAATAGCATATGTTCTTAATTACTTTATAATTTAACTCATATAAGTCTAGCGTCCTTTTTGTGAGACATTGACAAACAGTGCAAACCCAGCTCAGACGCCACAGAAGGTGGCGTCTGATCAGGGTCTCCACTGTTTGCTTACAGAATGTTCTAAGAAAATTCGAAAAAAAAGTATCACCCGACTACCCTTAAAATGTAAATGGACTTGTCCAATTGCTATCAGTGGGAAATTCAATTCGGCTGAAATGGGTTAAAATGCGCGAATGAACAGGTTGGGAATTCGCTGAGGGTATTCGGTACTACGATATGGAGGTAACTTTTTCCGACATGCCTGATTAGTTAACGTACATTCAGTCGTGCGTGCTTTGGTTAGAAAAGTACAGGGTCAATATACTTTTTATATCAGAACCCTATTAAGCAATTGCCCTTTTTAATTCCCTGCTGGTAAGTAGGTCAGCAGTCTTCAATTTGTTTTCATCTCTTATTTAATTTTCATTTTATACATTTGTATATGTTTTAGTGAAACCCTGACACACTTACAAATTAGGCGGAAAAAGTATTTAGTACGGGTAGGTGAATAAACCCTGACACACTTACAAATTAGGCGAAAAAAAGTTTTTAGTACGGGTAGGTGAACATAAAAAAAATCGTGCAACGCCGCGTAAAAAGAGTCCAATACATACTCACAGTGTCAATGTAAGCCATGTGCGGATCCAATGCATATCGCAACTTGTGATTTTCGAGAGGAGGGGGGGGGGTCGGACCCCCTGCCCCCAACCCACAACCCCCCTCGAAAATCACAAGTTCCTATATGTTTCCTTGGAAATACTGGTACGTCACAAAGCAAAGACAATGGTAATGAAATGCACGACCCGCGGGTGTGCCCTATAATCACTGTATGAATCTATCTTCTGTCTGTCCTTCCGTGTTCATAGCTTGTGAGCCATCTGGTATATTTGGTCATATTATGCACACGTATTATACGCAGTTCAACTTTGTCTTGCCACTTGTAAGCGTAACAGCAATAAGAAATTAGCTCGGTTTTCGATATTCGATTTTCGATATTCAAATTCAGAAGTTAGTTCGATTTTCGATATTCAAATTAAGGAGTTAGCTCAATATTCGATTTTCTATATTTAAATTCAGAAGTTAATTCGATATTCGATTTTCGATATTCAAATGCAGAAGTTAGTTAGATTTTCGATATTCGATATTCAAATTCAGAAGTTCTATGTCAAATCTAACTTGTAATGAACGATTTCGAATATCAAAATACCAATTCGATATTCGTATTTCGATATTTGAACTGCCGCTTTTTTTCATCTTATTAGGGCCAAACACCTTCTTTGGCATTCGGAAAATTACCGAATATCATTTTTTTTAAACGAACACAATTCTGCAATGATCCGCAAACCAGTAAGTAAAAATGCATCTGATATGTCGTCTGCTTAAGTCGTCTGCTGCAAATAATTGCCTAATAAGTATAGAAGCAAATAGCGTGGACCCAAAACAGACTGCTCCAGGATCAGTCTGATCTGGGTCCACACTGTTTGCCATAGAGGCTACTTAAACATTTCAGCAGACGAGAAAAGCAGACGACTTTTGTTGCGATTTGCGCATTAAGGGTTAACAGCATTCCAGCCATCATTTGTTTACTCGTCAAATCGTCAATATTTTCTTCATATGTTAGATTTTATCACAAATTAGACAAAACGCACATTTCTTATGACGTAACGCAGTGTGATTGTTTGTCCCCTAAAAGGGACCAGATACATTAAAATTGACGTTATCTCAAACGAGATCTTTATTCGCGAACATTGTCTCTTTGATGTGTTGCTTTCTAAACTAATGTGTTAAATGCCGTTAATAATAATAATAATAATAATAATAATAATAATAATAATAATAATAATAATAATAATAATAATACAGTTGACTCTTGTTTACTGGGATTCGATTTCACTTAAGTTATAAATAGTTCGAGTTTCACCATAATTTTCGTATGACGATTCTTTTTCATGGAGTTGGTCGCCGTATAATCATTTTAATACAATGCTTAAGTTCACAGCCTCGCGAAATGATACATAGCGAAGGTACTGGTAAGCATGTACAAATGCGCAATATCATTAGGCCGAGGCCTACTCACTTACACTCACACCAAATATTAAAAAGGATTAAGATTCAGGCCAAATACTGAACATATCGCCCATTGGAGTAAATGTTCTCGTGTTTTAACATGCGATAAGTGTCAATTAAATGCCAGTTTGCCGGGTTTCGAAGATTGCAAAGTGTCAAAATGCCCCTCTTTGACGTCTCAGTTCAGAGTACACATACGTACGGTGTTGTCTTTCGTAAAATTACGACGATGTAAGGTGCGCCCTAATGTTCAAATTGTCTCTTTTTTTACCAATGCAAGAATTGTGACGGACAGTCAAATGGGTGATGGACAGACGCGGACGGACAAATGCAACTCTCTATACTGATACATGTCCTATTCTCCTCGTATATGGTATAAACGGTGTCATTACACGTGCTCAGAAGTGAGAGGTCGTTTGGCAACTTTCAAATGTTAAAAGTCTTACAGAATCTTGGAATCTGGCCTGAAATATGAGTGCTTCCTGGAAAACTGCATAGCTTTTGTATCACGCTTATTGTATCGTCAATTCTTTTCATGCGCTTTAAGCAGCTAAAGAAGTTCAGTAATACAATGTACATGAAGCTACCATGGGTTATCCGCCTGTACGTTGAGATAATCCACGAGCTTTAGCGAGTGGATTATCTTACGTACAGGTGGACAAACATGGTATAACTATTCTATACCACATACATCATTGTAGACCTTGCACATCACGAGATATTTCGTGCTAAAGTTGGTAAGGGTGGTAAAATGAAGGCTATGCTGCCATCATATTATGAAACGCCCAAACCAGATTTTTCCTTTTGCAAGCACAACTTTCATCATAACTATTTTCTGTCGTAAACAATTTTCAAACTTTGGCCAGCAATCACTTAAAATAGATATTAGGGCAATCCATGCGCGGATCCAGGAATTTTCGTCAGGGGGGGGGGGGGGTCCAGGTCAATCTGACGAAAAAAGCTCTGACAGAAGTCAAATGGTTAATTTCAAAGAAAACTATCATTTTTCAAGGTTCCAGAGGGGGTCCACCATTTTCCAGGGGTGGTCCAACCTTTTCCAGGGGGGGGGTCCAATTGCTTATTCCCTATAGAAACCCATATAACATGTGATTTTCTAGGGGGGTCCGGACCCCCTGTCCCCCCCCTCTGGATCCGCACTTGCAATCTAATACAAGTTGGAATGGTATCTACGATTCTATTTAGCATAAAGATAGCATTTAGAGATTACTGTGCCAAGAATCACAATCGATCCTTAAAGATACGTATTCTGAGTCAATACATGTAATAGTGGTACAAATGCCTGAGGGCAACTCCAGGAAAAATCAAAGGCTAATCTTTATGAGGTGATTATGACCTTCTTCTAGGGGGTAATAAAGTGGCCCCTAAAGGGTTTAGGTATTTTCAGTTAAAATATTGATACTTAACAGTGAAAGAAATTTTGGTTTACACAGGTTCTTCCCCTCCAGTGAGGTACTGAAACTGACCCTTATCAGTAAAATCTGCTAATGATCTCTATTGGACAGGAATATACGCATTTAAAGACATATACTACTGTCCAATAGAGATCATTAAAGGATCAACTGATAAGGGACGGTTTCAGTATCTCACAAAATTTTTGGGGCCTCAAGATGGGACTTACCTGTATACAACACAATTTCATTCGCTAAGATTTTATCATAAAATACCTAATCCCTTCATGGGACCACTTTATTGCCCCTGTAAGGAAATCATAATCGCCTCATTATGACTGTCCCTTTGATCTGCCCAGTATGACCCCTGGAGAGAATCATAATGAGTGGTACCAGTATTATTGCTCAAATTGTTACCTCTTTAAGTTAAAAATTTGCTTAGGCGCGAAACATGACATGTATAACAAAAAATGGTTTCATCTATTCTTTAGATCATAATGACATCTTCAATTAAATCAATTGCACCGAACCTGTCGATATGTTAAATATTCAAAATAGCATGGTAAAGTATCAAAACTTAATGCTACGTTTACACTATGTCCCCGGCGGCCACGACAGTCACGATTTCGGCCACCGTGGACGAAACGGGGTGACCTTAACACAACGTAGGGGAACGGGGTCGACAAACGTAGCTCGCCGTGGTCGCCGTGATCGCCGGGACAGATTTTTAAACAGTCAAAAAATTTGCCACGGCAGCCACGGCGGGATTGACCTACTTAAATGTGCCGTAGTAGAACGGGGAGAACGCAACAAAACGTGACAGAACGTAACAGACATAAACACAACTTGGAGTATGTCCGTAGCGGGACGGCTTGTTACGAGACGGCAACCCAAGGTCTGCCAAGGTCTGTGAAGGTCTATCAAGTTCTGTTGCGGTCTGCCACGTTTTCCTAACCCGACCCCACAGCTCGAACCTGAACATGGAGTCTAAGAATCTCCGATAGAAGCATCTGAGGAGGAAAGTAGTGACAAGGGTAGAAATAATCATTACCGAATGTGTTTGTGTGCGTGCGTGCATTAGTGTGTGCAATTAAACCTTTGTACCCTTTTCTTCCGGTTTAATACAATAAAGACTTGGGTAGTTTCATTGTACTATCGAGGGGGTCATAGGTTATAATTTCCCGTGGCAGAATATTGCATTTATTTCTCTGAAGATCAGTCAGTGTAGACATTGATAAAATGCTGCATTGTGCGCCATTTCATTAGAATATTTTGTGTTTAAAAACACTCATAAATAAGTAACTAGAGTACAAAGGGTTAATGCTGATACCAATGACTAGTGTTATTGTTTCAAGACTCTCATCGAACAGTTTCGAAGAGCTTTTGAGGCCTGAAAATCGTTGTCGTCTTCGATGCGAAGCTCTCTTGCTATAAAAAGTGAGAAATATCCCAATTGTTGCAATCGTTCTTCCGAAAACCATGCGCACTTTGCATCCGTCTTAAACCTTCCTGCTAGACGATCATTCTTCTACACAGCTGCTGGTGGCCTTCTTTCTGCCGCAGCTCCTAGCAATTATATAAATACGAAATCGGCTTCTTCATTGCCATTACATGTAATGATGTTTTTGATCAAGGGTGCATAATATAACGCTTGTAGCAGCTTTGTGGACCTCCTCTTTATACCGTGGGCGTATTGGGGATCAAACACCATTCATCGCCCACGTTCCTTGACACAACTTGATAGACGTAGCAGAACTTGATCGCAACGTAACAAAACGTGAGAGGTCCCAACAGAACGTGGCAGGCCGGGATGGAACGTAGAACCATCCGTGACAGACCGTAGCGCGCCGGCGAGCCTCTGCAACGGCAGACCTTAACAGACCGTGAGAAAACGTAGCGAGACTTAACAGAACTTGAACACAAAGACAAAAATGACTAAAACATCACGGCGAGCTACGTTTCTGGCTACCGTGACTGCCGGGAACATAGTGTAAACCTAGCATTAGGCGCGAAACATGACATGTATAACGAAAAATGGTTGATCATAATGACATCTTCAATTAAATCAATTGCACCGAACCTGTCGATATGTTAAATATTCAAAATAGCATGGTAAAGTATCAAAACTTTACTAAGAAAATAGAGAGTTAAAGAATGAAGAAAATTAAGAATCTGGGCCCTGGTCGATTCATATGCATAATTAAGCCGCGACATGTGATTTCCAACAATGTGGCATTTTGGCAAGTGTAGATTCCGACCAGCCTGTGCAAACTCCTTTTAAGCTTAGGAACTTCAAATGATGCTCGGTCAGTAGCTTCACACTCAAAGAATATTCAAGTGACTAGCGAAGGCTCTGATCAGACTGCGCGTATGCGCAGGCTGATCTGAGGCTTTGCTGGTCGCACATACCACATTGTTGAAAATCTCTTGGGTTGTCAGCACTTGCTCAAATTATTTTCTTATCATATGCTGTTGTGAGCTGTTACTGTTGTTTCATTGAGACGATTCTTTTGAGCTCACAACACAACCATGCTAGAGAACCACTGTACTCGAACAGCGCAGTCATCGCGTGGTGGTTTCAGTCGACAAATGCACAAAATGGGGTACCTAGCTGTTTAAAAGGTATATATTTTGGTCATCATTTTACCTCTGAAAATATTCATCGCGAATTATTGTCATTTATAAATTCGGCTGTGCATCTGCTTAACAAAAATTTTTGTGTGCTTAGTGATAGTCGCTACAGCGCCAGAGTGATGTCAAAAATGTGACTTTTTCCTGAAAAAGAGGATGAAAGAAATGTTTGCTTATGTTCTGGAATTTATACTTACTTTCAATAAAATGCAAAATACCAGTCCTTTAAAGTGCACAAAGTTTGAAATTTGTGGACAGAGCATTTTGAAAGTTATTCAGGCTTTTCATGATGTACGCATAGTTCTATATATAGGGTGTTCTGGCCCAGTAGTTGAGTGTCTATATAAGATCAATATGTTACAGTCAACGACCCGACCACTGGGCCTAAACACCCGATATACAGACCTATGCGTACAGGATGAAAAGCTTGAATAACTTTCAAAATGCTCCAGCCTCAGATTTCAAACTTTGTTCACATTAAAGAACTGTTATTTTTGCGTTTTAGCTGAAGTAAGCATAAATTCCAGACCATAAGCAAAATTTGACCAAAATATTACCCTTTCTAATAGCTAGGTACACTTTTTTGTGCGCTTGTCCACTGCAACCACCACGCGATGACTGCGCTAATCGAGTACAGTGGTTCTCTAGCGTGACAACATAGATACGAAAAACGATCGCATTTTTGCGCTCAACAATTTTGCTTATCTCCTTTGCTATATTCTTACGTGAATCTCCGCGGCCATCTGAATGGATTCCATAAATCATCTCCCTTGTTGATAGAATACAGTGTCCCTCTCCATCCGGACATGCCATGGTATACCAGGGTCCTTCACTAATCCACACGCCATTACGTTTCAACACAATCCAAGCAGGGCTGAAAACTCCTATGCATAATGCAACCAATGCAAAAACACTAATGAATATTGTAACAATCGAAAACCGAAACAGCGCAACTTTATGTAAGCCCATTTTCCTGTTAATGCTTTGTTCTTATAATCATTGCATTTTTCTATCCTTCTTAGAGGCGCGCAGCTGAATTTTTCTTTTCACTGGACAGTGCAATTTTGTCCTAATTTGTTTAAGTGTAAATTACATATTATATTTATATATTTTTTTTTACTTCATGTATTACATATTTGAAACTTTATACATTATCAGTAACACTTTCCACAGTAAATAGACCTTTACTTTTCTTACTCTAAATTAAAACAAAACTGTGCCAAGATTTCACCCGAAAAATGGTGTTGCGGTCTAGTTCATTTCAGCTGATCAAAGCCAATGAACTTGGCAAAACTTTTTCTCTAATATAGGTCGATAAGTTATTTTGACAGATGGAAAAACTAGCCCCGCCGGCCACTCCGGTGAAGATATGCAAATTTTTATAACTACATACCCATAGTGAAAATATTCGATTAATACACTGGTCTACACTGTTTGTGAATTGCATAAAATATGAAATGGAACTATCACGTGCGTTTAAGACGTTTATTTTCTAAACGTGCTTGAAAGTATTGCTGTAAAATCTATTTATCAGTGATCATGCCATTTTGAACAATGATTGTATTTTCATTGTATCCAGGAGTCGTGAGTTTGTGCCCGGCCCGGCTCCATTACTGTGGAGATAGATCATGAAATGTTTCCTACGGTCATTCTCCTCCTTCCGCTGATTCAAGAAGGGCTGTTATCAGTTACTTAAATGCTTAGTCTAAGCTTGTTCAGGTTAAAAGCGTGATAAGGTTAACTAGCCGTCTCGAATTGACCATAGCTGTTGACTGGGACGTAAAACTACCAACCAAACATAACAAAAACAATACAGTTTAACGAAGCCAGCGGTTTAACATTGTAAATTCAGAAATTTTGCTAGTACTTTTTTCGTGAATAACGTTAAAAATACATTTGCGATGTTTCAGATTCGCGACTAGAGCATCAGTAAAATGGCAGAGTGAATTCGTCGCTTCGCGAGGTGGTTATTTTCGCGAAACTTCGTGGATGCGAAGTTTCGGGAAAATAAAACCATCGCGAAAATTTCTGAATCTTCAGTATTTTTTTAGATTTTACGAGGTCTCCATATTGGTACGAACTCATATACCTCTTACTAGCAAATTTGTTTCCTATTTCGTGAGAAGCGAAATATTAATTAAGCGTAAAAGTTTAAATTAGATGGCACTTGATCAGTCCTTTTAAAAAACGGACTGACCCAGATCATCCTTCTGCAAATGATTCTCATCACTGGTATATGCCAGTAGCAACGTCCCAACTAAGGCTGCACATCTGTGCATTCTCGCTTTGCAGTCATACATAAAGGTTCTGAATCCATCTAAACTATTCTGAACCTCAAAAGAAACGCAGACAAGGTATACGCCGAATTTATTTGGAGGTACACTGTAGAGGTATGTGCTTTTCGTATTTATGCATTATTTCTTCCTTATGCTATTCATTTAACTCGCTTATTTTTATGAAAAAAAAAGGAAACAGTTGTTACCATAAGTGAACAGGTATTAACAAGCAGTAAATGAAAATATCTGCGAAGAAAATGTTCGCTGTAATAAAGGTTTCGTGTCAATAGACGTCCAGCTTTGCTTTTTGTTTAACTGCAAGGGTAATACTTTGATGACCGTTTAGCATCAAAATGGTGTCAAGTTCGTTAGACTAGGACTAGAATAAATATTTTTTTTTTAATAAACACCCACTAGAGCCACGTTTTGGAAACAATTTGTTATACTGCGACAGTGAAG
Source organism: Loripinus fragilis (assembly GCA_964019695.1). Taxonomy (NCBI): domain Eukaryota; kingdom Metazoa; phylum Mollusca; class Bivalvia; order Lucinida; family Lucinidae; genus Loripinus; species Loripinus fragilis. The sequence continues at coordinate 72,569,790 of OZ026518.1, forward strand.
TCATCCCTTACAACAACTATTTGTGTTTTACGATAAACTGAGATAACTCTTTAATCAAGGTTTCTTGTTCCTAAAAGCTAGCAGATGTCAGGGTTTGTCCCACTATAAATGGGTTAAATGTGTAAACTAGTTGAAAGAAGAAAATTGAACTTACATACTTGTGGACGTTTCTTTTGACGTTCAGTATACATTACAGGAGCTGCTGTTGTTTCATCTGCTTACTAAATTCGGAAATTTTCGCGAGATTTTTTTCGCGAATATTAAAAGACATATTTGCGAGGTCAAAAAATCACGACTAAAGCACGGTTTACCTATATCAGTAAACGACAGTGATTTCGCTATTTCGTGAGGGTTTTATTTTCACGAAACGAAGTTTCGCGAAAATAAAACCCTCGCTTACAGTTATGTACAATTTTGGACTGCACATACTCCCTAAAAACATTATTTTGTAATACCACCTTTGCTGTCATGTATGTTAATATGTTATTCCTTGTATGTCATGTACATGACGTAAGAGAATAAACGTTTTGTCGGCGGTCATGTTTCTGGTGACCTATTGTCTTCTGTGGTAATTGAGCTAAGTTGACTGCACTGGAATCACAAGCGCTATTAAGGCTACCTTTTTGTAAATAGTTAGATAATCTTTAATATAGTCACTAATCAAGTATATTGGTTTAGCAAAATACTAAAAAACAACAATCTATCTATCTATCTATCTATCTATCTATCTATCTATCTATCTATCTATCTATCTACCTTAACCTATCTATCTATCTATCTATCTATCTATCTATCTATCTATCTATCTATCTATCTATCTATCTATCTATCTATCTATCTATCTATCTATCTATCTATCTATCTATCTATCTATCTATCTATCTATCTATCTATCTATCTATCTATCTATCTATCTATCTATCTATCTATCTATCTATCTATCTATCTATCTATCTATCTATCTATCTATCTATCTATCTATCTATCTATCTATCTATCTATCTATCTATCTATCTATCTATCTATCTATCTATCTATCTATCTATCTATCTATCTATCTATCTATCTATCTATCTCTTTTGTCCTCATTGTAAGTAAGGTAGAAACATAATATTATATCTAGATACACAGTATTGTGTTATTTGACATAGGAATTTGTATTTTTGCATCTTTATGGCGACCAACAGTGAATGCTGGTTTAGATATAATCTTGAAAGATATTGATGAGAGTAATACTGCAGAACTAAATTCAGGGAAAAGACGAGAGGTCGTGCGTCACGACATTTGGCCAGTTCCTCTGAATTAAATTGGTTGTTAAATACAGAGTCATATGGTTTCTACACTGTCCGCCATGCAGATACTTAGTAAACTTATTTATATATGATTATCTGCTCAAGGGCCTGTATGGCCTATTGCAGATATTTGTTTTGATTGTAAGGTTAATGGGGGATGGCCTCGACCCCTATTGACCTATTACGAATCTAATCAAATTCTTCTTCTTCTTCTTCTTCTTCTTATGGTACACTAATGGTACCCTATATCAGGGTCTTTGTATTGAGAGTGCCTGCCTATATTGCAAACAATAAAGATCAAGATCAGATCGCGAACGCTATTTCACTGCTCTGTGTGCCTTTGGTGTAACATATGCGTGACGCTGCTGATTAGCCTATGATCCAAAGATACCATGCGAGCTGTTCTACGCTGTGCCATTTGTTATATTCAGTGAATGGGTCCCAGATAACCTTTGCATATTCCAGGACTGGCCGTACCAGGGTCTTGTAGCAAAATCTTTATTGGGCACTGCTGAGTTTCTCTGAAGGAATTATCTAGTGTCGTTTGACCTTTCTGGTGATGGTTCCAGTTATGGATACCGGTGAACCGGTACATGTACTTTGGCAAACAGTGAAGACCCAGATGTAATGCCACATAAGGCGACATTTCACCAGGGTCTACACTGTTTGCAATGACAAAACTATCTTCAGTGACATAATTTTATTTTAAAGAAATTTTGACAGGCAACCCATTACAACACAAGACGGACTATCCAATACTTATTGTATCTGCATGTATATGGAAACTAGTCTGGTTCCTTCCCCTAGATCTACCTATCGAATTGAGACGATAACAGGGCACCAATTAATATGGAAACTTGACTGGTTTTCTCTTGGAAGTAATATGAGGGACTTGGCATTTCCACAGGGGGTTAACTCAGTCACAGTGCGGGGTGATTCTTTATGACAGTTGTCAATGATGCTTTATGAAAAGGGTTACAGGTTCTTTACTTTGGGTCAATGATTCTTTACAAGTTTCTATGCTCATGCCAAACGCGGGGTGAAAATGGTAATATTCGACAGTTTTAGAGTCAAATTTTGTTAATAGACATATAAGCAGCATGTTTCATGATAGTCTATGCATTTATCATACAGTTTAGCTGTCCAACAATTCACCAGTTACACTAGAGATGCTATGTTGCAACAAATGCCATATGTGTATATTTCATGGTTTTATCGAGCCAAAGCGCTTGGAAACGAACCATTATATTATAAATTTGGTATCTGAAGCTTAAATTCTTCCTTTGATATACGTTTTAGCCTATTTCAACATTTTTCGAAGTTAATGGTTCTTTATGAAAGGTTACAAATGCTTTATGAGCCTAAAATTCGGGTTACAGGTTCTTTTAGAAAGTTATAACATATTCTTTATGAAAGAAGTTACAAGTTCTTTATGAGACAAATGCAATTTCGTCCTGATATACAGCCTTAATGTATTTTTTGCCCCAATAAATGGGCCGCTGGTATGTGCGACCAACAAAGGCTCAGACCAGCCTGCACATATGCGCAGTCTGATCTGAGCCTTTGCTAGTCGTTTAACTATTATATGACTGTTAAGCTATTAACCGATTAGCATTTGTAGTTTCTAAGCTTAAAAGGAGGCCGCACATAGAGTCTATTCGTGCCAAAATGCCACATTGCTGGAAGTTTCTTGTCCCGGCTCAAATGTCTTTGTTGGTTTGTGTTGCTGTTCAGAAAAAGTTGAATTTTGACCTATTGACCCTATCCTCAGGGTCGTGGGGGGGGGGGTAGGAGAGGAGGGGGTACGAGAGGGGTAAGTCAACAATTTTTCCGTCATATTACGGCATCCCACACTTTACTGGGCAAGCTTAGCTAAGGAGGTAATAGTGCTGCAGCAGAGGTCACCAAAAGTGACATGTACCCATACCGGAAGGGTAACAAGTAGCATCATAAATCATTTTAAAGCTTAGAGTGTGCTGAGTTCAGAACTGCATGATGCCACTTTCAGAATTTTGTGCGAAAAAAATTACGGCCCTTTAAACATGGGTACCGTCATCATAGCTCAGAAAGGAATGATGATTTCTTTTTATGACAAGAAGAATACATACTGTATAAAATTCATATTATTAGGTTGTATATGATCCAATAGTTTATATTAATTTTGTTTGCATTTGATATGCTACTAACGCACATTGACAACTATAATTAAAAGGTCATCGAGTGCAAAAGTCGCGAAAACCAATGATTTTTACAAATAGTCATGTTTATTGCATTTGATCTACATGTACATTTTTAAATCATAAAAATGAGCTTTTCCTTGCCATATCAAGTAAATATAAATGCATTTAATGTAGCAATTAATCAAATTATAATCCCCCCAACAGTTTATAGCAGTTATAATACAACTCTGAAGGGAATGCAAATGTGCATAAAAAAACTTGTTCAAATTTATACGTCTGCATATTTTGATATGGGTTTATTTACGAAAGCTTTAGAAATCACCTGGGCTAAACCTATGTACAGGAAATATATCTTTCTATGTGAAGGTGGAATGCACCTTCTCATAACAGGTTTTGCTAGCATTGGATACCTTCATGTTAAGGCGAGACTCTGATAACTGTCATTTGAATTTGAGTTTGTCTGCAGTTTGTGCTTGTGGTATTTCCTGGTCATACTGGCTTACTTTTTTATGTCTCTGCTGTTGACAGTGTAAAACAAAAGTTGCCTGGAAAAGAGTATGACAAAGCTTTACAAGCTTTGTCATGAGTCAGTTATCATGCCTTGCCTCTTCCTCACCGTGCTGTTGGGGTAATTGTGGCAGTTCCTGGTCGTACTCACTTACTTTTTAAACTAACATTTTCAATACAGTTCTTGAAAGTGGTGCTGCATGAACAACAGAACTTTCTCTGATGATGTCCAATGTCATTTGCATGAGTTCTAAGAGGAATCCTGACTATGAATCAGACACAGAAATAAACATATAACAGTAATTAACCAATACTATCTGGTCGTTTTTGTGAAGTTGTACATATTAACCTGCTATCAGAGTTCAGGTAAAAGGGAGTACCTGTTTCTCCAACATTATACTTTTGAATGACTCGCTGGAGATAGTATTGCTAACTTTTAAAATATTCCTATCCCCAACTAGGCTTTGTCTTTGAGATGTGCATTAGTTTGCAAAGGCGAAACTATTCCCTCTGATGTTAAATACAAGCAACATATATGTATATCATATCAATTCCTTCAAATGCAGTACATTCCTGAAGAAGTTATTAATGGTTTTCATGAAGGCTAATGCACTATAAAAATGTCAGAGGACAAGTTCTATTCTGCCTGGATTAACTGTGTGGTCTAAGCAACAGAGTACAAAGTTTTAATAGGATCTAGAGGAATCACGGGACTAACCTTAAAAGGCAATTCATTGACTAGGTCACGTGGTTCCTGAGCCAAGACTTTGACCGCAAAGTACTCAATGATGTTCCACAAATATGTATGTCGAAATGCATGTACATGTACAGGTTAACCAAACCAGAGTTGACCTTCACATCATTTTGATACAAAAGCACTAATATGATTCTGTTGTAAAAATAATTTAGATGTTTGACAGTCGATTCACTGATCCCCATTTGACCCCACAGGGGCCACGCCTCACACTTCTTACTGATTTTGCAACATGCGTTATATCATCCAGGCTTGCTTGGTGCCTTAGACACAGGAAGTGAGGAAATAATTCATGAAGGAAGGATTAATAAAGCTTGATGGACAAGACAAACCTCAGAAAATGTTCTATGAACCCAAGCAAAAGGTCAACAATAAGACACTGACAGACATGCCAAAGATACAGCAGTGTGGTCATGAATGATTAGGTGATGAGTCTGTGTTTGTAAGCAGCTTGCTCTTTCAGGGAGGTATCTTGTCTTTTGAGAATGCACAAGGAGTCTTAAAATATTTTCAAAAACTATGGCTCAAATCAATGACCAGATTTCATCCATTAACTCAAAAGCATATCTGAAGGCAAAGTAGCATTATTGAGAAAACAGAATGCATTATCTTTGATGCTACAGCTTTGATACAACTGCTACCAATACTGTCTAAAACGGCTAAAGTAACATCTGTAGCCATAGTTGAACCGTTCCATGTCTACATACTTTAGGCCAGTTGCATCTGTTAGTCCGTTGCACAGATACACATTGTATTTGACATGTATAGGGAGAATAGTGTGAATACGCTAGTCTGCCAAAAAAAAAAGAGGCAACACCACGATAAGACATAAAATGTTTCTACAAGCAGACATGAAAGTACTCAAAGAATAGAGAAAATTATTATCCGGAGGCAAAACTAAGGACAACCTTGTAGCTTATTACACCGACACTGATAAAAGCCAGTTGAACAGAAACATACAATCTTCATCAGTGGTGGACTGAAGGACAGAGCCATCAAAGCAACCAAAGATGAGCATATGGACATCTCAGAGCTACGAGAGAAACCAAACACAAGGCCGTATACATGCTGCAAAATGTCCCAGTACAGATTTTCTTTTTCTTATTGTAACTTCCTCATCATAGATAAAAAAAGAAGCTACAAATGAGATCTTTCTTACATGTCGAATTGGCATATGATGTTGCTAAGAGACGTTATATCCATGTTAACATCTTATTCACCAGTCTTACATCAGAACAACACACAAGACTGATCATAAAATACTGTCTGGCTGGATGGGATATAGGTAGTGCTTTCTTTGGGGTTGGTAAGAAAAAATAGTAAGTAAGAAATCCGTTTTCAAACGCATGATTCAAGGTTCACTGAAATTTTAGAGACTGAAATATCTTGGCCATGGGCCTTTATTAAACTGTCAAAAGTTTACTTGCACTCAGTCTGTTGGAGAAATATATGAAAAACTAGACTCTACATCCCTAAACGAGGTAAGCTATGCAAAGGCAGCAACAAAAGTCCTATCGACAAATAACCGTTTCCGTTTGCATATTCTACATTCTACCCCCCCCCCCCACCCAACAAAATGAATATGGATAAAAGATAGTTGAATACAATAATGACACACTTACTGTATGCGTCCTACGATAATGAACCATTCAACAGCTGCCCCAAAGCTTTTAAATGACCTTGCATGCAATTGCGAGAACAGTATCTGTGATGATAACTTTACATTATACATGTTTTCACAATGAACAACTATGTGCACTAACCTAACAACCTAACCTATGAACGCAAAATAGCAGCTCCATGAAAACACATTTTTGTACATTATCCATGCAAAACACAAGTGATTCGGAATAGAGAATGCCATGTGCTTTAACATCACTCTTTGACAGATGGAAGGATAAATACACTACACCTTTATCGCGAAGCATTTTAGACCAATTTGACTGTAATGTCTTTGGTGAAGAACTCATTTTCATGGTCTTTAGGGATTCCACTTTGTCTTAAACAAGTAATGGTGTCTCACATGGATGCTAGTCATTTAAGAGTATGGCAGACACAGCTGAGCAATATAGCTTCATCCTGTTTTGATATTGATAAAGCGATATACTAAACCAACATGACATTAGTTCTGAGGGAACGCTGTGTCACACCTGCTCAAGTAAAGTCACATATATATGTCTGTCACAGTCAAAATACTGGAACGTAAAAAGTAGGTCAATGTCACAAAGCAAGGTTAAAGAGAATGCGAGGATAATTACTATACACTAATACAATGTTTGACACTATCAACTATCACTGCTGCAGAGAACTCTCTTTAATGTAAATTTTAACGGCCCGGACGTCAATTTATATCAAAGTCTCTGGAGCGTAAAAAGTAGGTCAAGGTCAGCAGGCCAAACTGTATACTCAAAGAATATGCAGAGGACAGTAACTATGTAATGTTTAATAACAGTTATCATTGCTGCTAAGAAATTCACTTTAATGTAAATTGTTGACGGACGGATGACTGACGCGAATTTGAACTCGTATGTAACACCCTGTTTAAAAAAAGCCACACCCTTGCTACAAGCAAGTGTGACAAAAATAATGAAATAGTATAGATTAAATATAAGCTATTTCTAACAGTAAAAATCCTTACAAAATTGAACAGGATTACATGCAGTTGCATCCAGATTAATGTTATTTCAATGTCATAGGTTTTCGTGACTTTTGTACTCAATGACCTCATAAAATGTTGAAAACCAGACTGGATATTGTCATTCAATATCTATAATTATATTTATTCATGTTCCACTCCACAGTTTACAAGAAATAGATTTTTATGTGCATATATGAGGATAATACCTGCTTGGGAAGCACACAGAAAACGAATACTAACAATTTAGGGTGTATACTTTTGAAGGGCCGTAAAAAATTTCGCACAAAATTTTGGAAGTGGCATCATATAGTTTTGAAATGCGCAGAATCTAAGCTTTAATTTGGTATATAGTAGTACTTGTTACCCTGCTGGTATGGGTACCTCTAAAATTAGGCTACTTTTTGCCACATTGCTGCAGCACTATAATGCCCTATTCCACACAGACCACGAATCCCCAGAATCATATAGAATCGATAAATGTTAGGATTCGTGGAGAATTGTATTTTTTTTTTCAACCCATACGTGATGTTCTACGATTCAGTGGAAATACTGCAATAAGTTAAAGAATCGACCACGAATTAGTTGAGAATATGCCGAATGCAGCACGAATTGGCACGAATTAACAGAAATCCGCGGCGATTCGTGATGATTCGCGAGATTTTCCCTCACGACAGTTATAAAAAAGGTCCATCCATGCTTCGGGGGCATCAGTTCCAAAATGAATGATCCTCGTATGTCAGCTGTAATATTTGTCAATTCGTGGGATTCGGGCCCTGTGTGAAATAGGGGTATAAAACAGTACTTTTTGCACATACTTTCACTTGAAACTGACAAGAACCCTTATTGAATCAGCGGAAGTTGGCGAATGAACGTATATTCGTTTTCATGACCAATCTCCAGGTAATAATGGACTTTAGGAGGGTCGCAATGAAACTTACGAACCCTAGATGAACAACTGGGCTTGCCTCCGACTGTGCTACAGGACCCAATAAAAATTATACTCTCATACGAATATTACCGATAGCATGAAGGTGTACCACTAGACTGATATCCGTCATAGATGCTAATGTTTCCCTTATGAATCCATACCAACCGCTACCATTCCAAGGAAGTGCTGTGGCTCAGTGATAGAGTGCTTGACTCAGAACCGAGTGGTTGCGGATTCGAGCCTCACCAGCGTCACTGCGTTGTGTCCTTGAGCAAGACACATTCATCATTGCTTAATACTGGTTCAACCCAATAATACCCGTCCTGGCATAACTGAAAGATTGTTGACTGGGACATAAAGAATCCACTCAGCCACCATCTCACAAGTTCAAGGTAACAACTTTAACTCAAATGTCTGTCCATAGATCATACATGCTTCGAGTCCCCTAGCTCTGTATCTCATTACAGTTTAAGATATCCTCATGAAACAGATATCAATCAACATTAGACAACGTGTAAAACACACGGACTTAGCTCTCTATTACCCATTTAAAAAAAATATGGCCCGTTAAAACGGAAAATTGTAGATTTTGCAATTTAAATCGTGCCCGCTCTGTAATACACGGGTGGTAAACCTAGGAACTACCACGGAATTGTGTTAACGTAATTTTGTTCCCAAGCCACATCCGGGACACGTCGTGGTAGTTTCCAGGCCGAAAATTGGATAAAGAAAGGTTGGTGTCACTTTCATTTTTGTTTTATTTTACAACTTAGAACAAACAATGGTGAAATCCGACAATGTGGTTCCGTGTAAGTATGTCTCAGCGTCCCATCTAGCCCAAAATTTTGTTTGAAAAGTTATTTTCTTTCTTTTGGTACGTGTTTCCCCACTGAGCATCGGACCAACTTTCCCCAAAGTTCGAAGGATTTTAGCCCATATCTGTCAAATTGAATGGAATTTGATATCATTTGACGATGGAAATGATAAAAAAACCCGGAATAAACATTTCTACACAGAAAAAAAATCTGAGCATTTACTCATAAACGATTCATGCTCTATTCGTCCTGTGTGGTAGTTTCCAGCTCATCGTGGTAGTTAAAATGCTATCGTGGTAGTTTCCAAGACTTTGTAGGAATTTAGTAGTAGTTCGCATCAGCAGATTTCCACTTTTCAGGGGCTACTTCATTTTTATAAAGACAGGGTGTGCGGGCCGAACCTTGAATACTCCTCTTATTCATACGAAGACCTTTTCAAATAACCTTTTGTCAGGTAACAAATGACGACTGCCTGAATTTTGATTTTTTTGACTATTGAAATGATGAGAAGAATGAAAAGAAGGGATATTCACATTTTTTGTTTTTGAATAAACATGCTTTTTTATTATCAAATAACATGCCCGTTCATCGTCACACTCGCATGTATATAAAAAGTGTCCCAACCCGAGGATATGTCCCTTTTTTCTGAAGCGCAAGTACTAACAATACTTTGGGCCAGTAGTCTTAGCCTGCCATTTTATCTTAAAGCTGACTGAACATGGAACAACGTAGCGAGTGACGCAATTTTTATATCATTTTTTTTGTCTGTTGCTTGGTCCACCACGGCTCAACTGATGACCTTCTTTTGCTTTAGATTTCCAGAGGTGTTGCTTGGCAGTCCAGGGCATGGTCTCCACCTGTCAAGCATCACATTGAATCTCGAGTCCTAGCTTAGCTTCCTCATGGTGTTGAAATGTGGTTTATTTGTTTACCGTGGTAATTAATTGACGAGTTCGAGGGTTATCATGCGAAACAAACAACCTCTATAATGTTTTGTAACACTTCAGAAACGTATCCTATAAGGTCTTGGAAACTACCACGATAGCATTTTAACTACCACGATGAGCTGGAAACTACCACACAGGACGAACGGGGCATGAATCGTTTACGAGTAAATGCTCAGATTTTTTTTTCTGTGCAGGAATGTTTATTCAGGGTCTTTTTATCATTTCCATCGTCAAATGATCTCAAATTCCATTCAATTTGACAGATATGGGCTAAAATCCTACGAACTTTGGGGAAAGTTGGTCCGATGCTCAGTGGGGAAACACGTACCAAAAGAAAGAAAATAACTTTTCAAACAAAATTTTGGGCTAGAGGGGACGCTGAGACATACTTACACGGAACCTCATTGTCGGATTTCACCATTGTTTGTTCTAAGTTGTAAAATAAAACAAAAATAAAAGTGACACCAACCTTTCTTTATCCAATTTTCGGCCTGGAAACTACCACGACGTGTCCCGGATGTGGCTTGGGAACAAAATTACGTAAACACAATTTCGTGGTAGTTCCTAGGTTTACCACCCGTGTAATAGAAGTACCTCGCCCAATAACCATTTTTGTTTATGGTAAGACTAGAAATATTTTCTTCTAACGTGCATGGACATGGATTTTATAATTGCTTTAATTTGATCCACTTACCAATTACAACAAAAGCTGTCTGCGTTTGTCGTATGCTGAATGTTTTTGAAGTCTCTTAGGCAAACAGTGTAGACCTCAACAGACTGTTGCTGTTTGCTTCTGTGCTTATATATTAGTCAATAATCTAAACAAATATATGCAGCAGCCGAAAATTGGGTGTAATGATCAACCGCAGTTTTTGGCTGGCTTTTGGAGGTTGTATCAGACATCCTTTGATTTTTATGCATACTTTCAAACTTGATTGTCACTCATCGAATGGCGACATGTTAGACAGATGGCACAAATTTGTTGTTTTTGTCAATTTAAAAAAACTACACCCAATATTTCAAGTCTAGCTACTGTCCTGCCAGCCAAGAGTGACAGTGATGTCATGTTTTGTTTACACTTGTTAGGTAAAGCATTAACTTGTACACTCCAGCTGAGCTAACGCAAATCGATAGATCACTTGTGTATTAATCCTATCCTGTGGATAGGATTAATACACATGTGATCTATCGATTATAAGTCCCTGATAACATTGTAAACAAAACATGACGTCACTGTCACTCTTGCCTGACAGGACAGTAGCTTTTATAGCTCAAGAAGAAATTCACGGAGCGCCTTTGAGCCAGCTTGCATGCTTTTATCACTTTTCGTGGTACCTCAAACTACCAAGCAGTAGACACTATTCAAGGGCGGATCCAGAAAATTTTGTCGGGATGCGTTAGAGGGGGGTCCACGCCCACAAAAGTATGAGATGTTTTCTGTCGTAGTTTTTATGGTCTTCATCCTATTTTAAAGGGGAATGCCTTTTACAAAGTTTCGCAACGAATATAAGCGTATTCCATGGAAAACTGGGAAACTAATATGTTTTTGAGGTACAAGCTTTCCTAGGGGATCCCTAATGCGTATTCCCATGGAAACCTATAGCGCTTGTGATTTTCCAGGGGTCTGGACCTCTGCTCCCCATACCCCTCTGGGCCCACCCATGCTGTCTGCGAGTCGCTGAATCTACACATTTTACATGTATATTAATAGTGAGATGGTCGCAGGTGTCATTCCATGGGCTGGCAGGACAAAAAAGAGCAGCCCATGAAGACTCGTATTGGTGTTGGAATCTTCCCAGACTGCTCACAACCTTAGCCGTGATCTAAATCTGTATCCAGAATAAGAGCTGTGAAAAAAAAGACTGATATCCATGTTGATATGGGTCTTGGTGCTACTTTTGCCACGTGACAGGCTCCTATATTAGCCAATCTTGTAACCACAAAAGTTTATATGTGTTACCCTACAGTAGTTCTAGATCAGCAGGCTTTGCTTGCTTTGAACTACAATAAGAAATGGAAATAATATGCAAATACATGCATTTTTAAATGAGCAATCTTATGGCCAACTTCTGAAACTGATCACTGTGTCGTGTGTTTGTCTAGTCTTTTTTAAGCATACTATAAAAACTATTATTCTAGACTAGTAATTTATTACCCGAACAGAAGAATATGTTTTTGGCAGACAGATATACATTGAGATACCAATGAAGCTTGGCTTTTATTGGTCAAAACTTTAGATATGCCGTAAGCGTAGCCTATGCCGTAAGCCTAGCCTTAAAGGCTTATGCACCAGTCATTTGTATCCACGCCCCCCACCTACGGGGATAGCGGTGGGCTATGGTGCAGTGCAAGTACTTTTTGATTGTCCCCGCAGTACCGGGGAACTGCGGGGGTTTTAACATTGGGACACTTACCCCTGTGAGATTTTCTGTAGTGTAGGGCGGGGCTAAGAGTAGGGTTGTTGCCCTCAGCTTGTCCCCACAGGACTCTGAAAAGGGAAAAGTCACTATCCCCGCCCATCCCCGTAGGTGAGGGAGCAGTGGATACAAATGACTGGTGCATTGAGGGAGCAGTGGATACAAATGACTGGTGCATTAAGTGAGGATTATCGCCCGTATAGGCTTTATCACACCGGGTAGGCTCTGCAGTCAGACACGCATCGGTAACGTGTCTGGCTACAGATGCGTGTCTGACTGCAGATCCAGGGGTCGCGAGTTCGATCCCGACCCGGTACCATACTTTCGTGGAGATTGATCATGAAATAATTTCTACGGTAATTCTCCTCCTTCCGCTGATTTATTCAAGAAGGGTTGTTGTCAGTTACAGGCGAAAGTATGTGCACAAATTACTGGTTAACCGCTTGCTCAAGCCTGCCCAGGAAAAAGTGTGATTAAGTGAACTGACCGTCCCGCAATGACCATGGCTGTTGACATGGGACGTAAAGCAACACAAACAAACAAACAAACACCGGGTAGGCGGCAATCGAAAACGTTAATACTATCGACAGACGTAGATCAAAAATCGATTGCCGCCTACCCGGTATGTTTCTCATATTGCACCAGCTTTGTGCATTGTTAGATGTTGCACGGAATACAATAACTAATACTACCGACTGAAGGCTCTGTTTTCGTCTTCAAATTATGAGAAAACAACTCCACCGAAGAGAACTATACTGACTGCAACTGCAGGTACCCAGAACGAGAAATCTGGCTTCTGGGTTCACAAGTAGTCTGCTTTTTATAGGTTGATTGTTAGATTCTAATGATTGGATATATCAATAGGCGAGATAAGTTTGTGAATGTTGAAAAAAAAAAAAAAACTCATTTGTATTTCTTTTGGGTACTCAAAAGAACCGTCTAAATGAGACGTTTCTTTTGAGAATCCAAACATGTAAATCGTTGTTGTCTGCATGTCTCGTTTTGTTTATCAAGAGCAGACTAACAAGTAAGATAAAAGTTATTATGGACAATGTTTGCCTTAATCTTCCATGCCTGTGTGGGGCGCAGTGGCTAAATAGAAGGGTTGCTATTTTGAGACTCAGAGACGCCAGAGTCAGTGCTTTACCCGATGCTTTTGTACTGGATCCACCAAGGTAGACCCATCCCGACAAAGATTGTTGACTCGGACGAAAAGAACCAAGACAAGCAAACGAAAAACCAAATGCTGCTATTTTGACCTGTCAGGCTCAACTCACTAATTCAAGTTAAGTCCCCGCCTATTGGGACGTTCAAAATACGCTGAGCCACCCCATCCCCATCAATCCACCACATGCTCCTATTGGGAGTTTCAAAAAAGACATATTGATGTCTCGGATACAGTACAGGATACAGTACTGGATGCTGAAAGCAGGGTTTGGATGTTAACGATGCATGGGGGATCCAGAAAATTCTGTCTGGGGGTTGGGTGTCCTGAGATCTTTATTTTAGTTTTTTTTTATTTCACAGAGGGCAGTGCGGACCTGACCTCCCTATCGAAGCAATTGGGCCCACGGGGTCCTACTTCTTCCCGAGGTTGTCAATAACAGTATTTCTAAGGAAACATATAACAACTTTTGATCTTCCAGCTGGGGTGCAAACCCTCTGTCCCCCACCCTTGGGACACGCGACACATGCGATGCTTAGCTAACAATCTGGACTCTGTAGCTCGGTCAGTTGCCTATCTGCTTAATATGTAAGCAGACAAAGATCGCACCCAGCATATTTTTCACGGAGAATTGTTTCTTCTCCTGATGTTTCAAGAAGACCAAGTTGCCAGTAACTTGTATAAGAATGAGCAAAAGTAATGGTAAACTGCCCTACAGTAGGCTTGCATAGGAACATTGTAGTTATGATAAACACAGCTGTTTACCATAGACAGCCAATCAAATCAAATAACAATTAAATGAAACGAATTCAGAGGCTATGTCTCGGCATCACTGATATGATATTGAAATAAATATTAACCTTAATCGTAATGATAGGGCGCGATTTGCTTGACTTGGGGGAAATTTGGATGGGATTGGGCCCTTTTAGTCTCTCCCTGTCTCTTGGAGGAGTCCCATCATGACAGAAATATTGTTGACTGGGACTTTAAGTCTTAACTCAATTAATAAACAAGCCAGGGCTGTAGTAATAGGTCTAATTGCCCTGATATTTGATCCTAAAACCATTAACATATTTGCCAATTCTTTCATAAAGCATCCGAACCCTTTCATAAAGAACCAGTTATCCATCATTCGAACTGGTAAAGAACCTGTTACCAAAATGTATTAATGATTCTTTATGACCAGTTTTTAGCTTAAAATTTAAAATAAACTCTTTATAGTTTTACATGAGGAGACAATTGATTTTTCAAAGACATTTAGATTGAACTTGAAGTTGTATGCTAAATAACTTTGATGGAGTATGTACTTTGATAAAAATACTGAATTTTATTATGGGTTTTATCATTATCTTAATTAAACCGCCAATTAAACCGCCAATTAATCCCCGACACATAAACCGTCATCGCAAAGACTCAAAGAGTAAAACCTTTAGCTTTTCAAATAAATGAATTAACAGAAATAAAATACTTTCGGGCTTCGAAAATCTTAAGTTTAATGCCGTTTCCCCATCACCTACCTTATACTGATTAAGGAAATCATAAAGCACCCGTAACCCTTTCATAAAGCATCATTGACAACTGTCATAAAGAATCACCCCGCACTGTGACTGAGTTAACCCCCTGTTATTTCTGGGGATAAAATTTCATTGGCTAACCCTTCTCCAAAACGATTAAGGCCAACTTCGAATCGAACTAAAGTTCCTACTATAGTTATTACTAAATAGGTGCGCGCGCACGTTATCACCCGAGCGGCTGCAGTTAGAACTTTAGTTGGTTGCCAAGTAAACAAAGTGAATAGCCTTGCATGCCCCCTTCCAATTCTTCATTGCAGACAAAAATGATGTTCATAAACTGCACAGCCATCTCTAATTAACAATTACGAATAAGAAGGACCGCGAATAGAGCACAGCGAGTATTTATTTTCTAAAACAAATTATTTTGAGGCTACTAAATGACCTTGAACGCATGTTGTTAGATAGGGCTTGAGGAGGGAACCAGACAAAGTAACGGTGTTGATCTCTAGTAGGACTACAGTAGCGACTATCGATTTTCGAATCAAACTTTTGTTACTATAGTAGGAACTAAGGTTCGATTCGAAGTGCGCCTAAATTCTGTCCAATTTGAAGGTAAAGAAAGGAGGAAAACGCAACACATGATGGGGTGGCACTTTATTATGTTGTCGAGAAAGGAAGACTTTTCCTTTATTGTCAAATTCAACCATGGTGATAATCAGCTGTGTTACCAAACCGCCCTTTTTAACGCCATGCTGAGCATCTGCACGCCCTATTTTGTGAGACTACAAGTGTCTGTGAATCGTACTGCACACAATGTTCTCGAGTCTGGCTTGCTTTAGAAGTAAGAGTCTCTAACACGAATTGCTGTTTGGTGATGAGAAAATAGGCTCAGCTTCTCTCATATTCCACACTACACATATCTCACAATTCTTGTAAAATTTGTGGTTGGTGTAGGTTTTGGCAAGACCCTGGTTTGAGGGAGACATGAAATCGCTTTTTTTATAGTTCAATATCAAGGCCGTCTTTTTTTGCCCGAATTGGTATTAGCCGGACCACGTTTTTGGCCAAATATGTATTTTGCAGGGCCATTTTCTCACATTTCCTTCTAGACCTCTTTTAATGACCTATTTTGCGATGATTAAAGATTAATAATATTAAATGATAAACCGTGTGCTGGTCAATATTATTTGTCTGCCGCAGGGGCCGCGACGCAACAAAGCCTGTCTTCGGTTTGTCCGACAAAGCGAATCAAAAAAAAAATTCCTCAGCTACAGAGGCTGGCTAGAAAATGAAGGAAGTGGCACAATCAAACTATCAGACATATTTGGTTATCTACGTGAGCTAAAACCAGCAATGCGAGCGATATATTCTGAAATTTACTTTTGCTGATTCCAGCAATAAATGCTACCAGTGAAGGAACATTTTCAGCTTTGCGCAGAGTGAAAACTTATTTAAGGAGTACTATGACTCATACGAGAATGTACAATCTTATTACCTAACATGTACACTAAGAAAAACAGACGCTCTCGACTTGAAAGCAATCGCGAACAGGTTCTCTGAAAGAAATGAACGACGAAGGAGCGTGTTTGGACAGCTTTTTCAGTTGTGTATTTTCTAAGCTAAACGTATACTCAATAATGACATTGCATAGCATAGAATTACACCTGTGTCCATTTAAAACTCAGACCGACCTGCACATCCACGCAGGCTGAAGGGTTTTCACTGTGTGCTCTACAAAATAGGCACAATACCCTCATCATCCGCCAAGCGAAGACTGATAATCAGACAGCTTAAAGGCACAGCCTGATTTCAGACTTCTCTAGGCGCACAACTATTCTACAGAATCATGCAGATAGGGGAAAATAGTTCAGCGTGAAATTGTGAATATTTTCTCATCCATCGTGAGACGGGTTTTTTGTGTACCCAAAGCTTATCTTTTGGTTGAAATTTTAGCATATGTTTTGAGTTCTCACAAAAACGCCTCAATGAGACACTATTTTGAGTACCCATGACATATGTTTTTGGTTGAAAGATAGGGAAAATATTTTATTACGCACTTTTATCTAAAGGCCTGAGAATGCTGTGCCCTGGTTATATGTATATACGGTTACATGTGCGTAAATATAATGAACAGATAGATAGAAAAAAAGACAACAAAATCAATAGATAAAAAGAAAAATGAACAAAAAAAAGAAAGGAAAGAAACAACTATTGCGGGGATATCTGCATCAGAATTAACTGATACTTTTAGAAGAATCAGTTAACTTTGATGAGGCCTACCGAGGTGTTGAAATAGTTGTTGATATTTTGTTGATTGTGGGGTGGGGTGGCAGTCGAAAAAGTATGTGGCTCGGAACCAACTTATAAACGGACTGGTCACTGGCGGAAATACAAAGATATGTTGTCGAGGCTTTATTTTAGCGCTATTTCAAAGTACTACAGCCATTAAAGTTGCTTCTGAACTTACAAGAGATTATAAGAGGTTACTCCCGGTATGCAAAGCTGAAATATCACGAGTTACAGTAAAAAGAACTGAAGTTTTCTCATCTTTTTATGTTGATTTTTGACGATTTTCGGCTAAAAGTGCCAAAAATAGCTAAAAAGGGTACCTAGGTTTCTTGCTGATGTTCATAAAGACGGATAAACTTTCAATAAATATGACAATACAGTCTTAAAGATAGTATATTGAACCATTGCTTTTTGAAGAAAATTCAAAGATATGCAGAGAAATAATGGAGATATGATTATTTAATCTCCAACATACGTCAGCCACCGTTTAGCCACAACAACGTATTTCCAATATATATACTCAAAGCCAAAAGTAACTTTACACTTTGAACTACCGAATATATCTTTACTGTTTTTGATTTAAACCAAATTAAATATTGTAATGAGTTGCTGGTACCCGCCCTAACCTCATTCACGAAAAACAACTTCGGCTAATTAATCTTCTTTCGAATTATCTGTGCTTTCATTAAAAGCACAAAATCAGCATTTCCTAGCAAAGTCCAAAGTAAACCTAGGATTTGAACACTTTATTTTAAGGGCCATCGATTGTCCATTAAAAATACTGTTTGACATTTTGTCTCCGACGTATAGTTAGTTTTTGACAGCGTCTTAAAGTTGGTTCACATTGAAATTATCTCCCTTTGAATTAAAACTATAGTAAACTTTGGCCCCTGCTAAATGCTTTATTTCAGATGACATTTGATTTTCTTAATCAGCGAATTGTTTGGACTTCTGTCCTTAGTATGTGACAAGATAATCTGGTAAAAAATCCTCATCAGTTTGGAAGAATAATGGCAAACGATTTCTTATGGGAAATTCCATTGAAAGCACTGAAAAGTTCACAAAAAGGGGTATGGACGAAAAAAATTACTCTAATTTGTGTTACTCGAAAGTTGATCCCGGCTGATTTGAACTTAAAACAACAACACGATAGCTTGCCTTTCAGACTGTTTCTTTAAAAGTGAAAAGTGTCCAATCGCAAAGCTACAGTAGCACATCAAAAGTGATGCGTTTTGGAAAAGTTTATTTTGCCCCCTTGCCTCTTTCATTTGGGCATCTTGGTTGCATTTATGACACCAAAAACATGAAATTCAATTGCCATATGAATTATTGATTGAACTTTAATATGAATTAAACACATTCAAAATACCACTCACTAATACCCAGAAAAGGTATATATATTAACAGTGTAAAGTTACTTTTGGTTTTGAGTATACATTTACCTGTATGTAAGTGACCAGTCCGTGTTTATTGGGTCCGAATATGTGGTAAGCATTTGAAATATAGCTATAATGCCTTATACAGTAGCGGTCTGATCTGGATATACATTGTTTGTCGAAGAGGCGTCTAAAACATTCAGCAGATGACAAAAGCAAATGACTTGCTGTGATTGAGGCTTTAAGGGCTAGACACCTTTATATCACCCTGTACAAGATTGAATGTCTGGATGGGGTTTAATGATTAGAGAACAATGGCCTTATTTTATAGTGATTAGAGGATAGAGCAAACAATAATAATTAGAGAATAATGAGGACTCAAAATTTGTAGAAAGTTGTCATCTTTCAAAATTAAGACTATCAAAACTTGCAGACACAAGCAAGCCATGGCACATGTATTTGCTGTTTAAGGGTGTCAACCTTAACAGGTTGGAGTGGATCCTCCCTCAAATATACTTAAAGGTCTGGATAGGGCTCTGGTATTCTCTAGTCATTATAAATTTTGAGTCCTAATAAAGGGTCAAAGATCTGTGTAAGGTCTTATTGTTGATTGCATTTCGATCTTCTCTTCATTCCCTTCAATTTGATATGCTGCATGACAACTTTTCTTTATCTCCGAGCCCTGACCACAAACAAGAGGTCAGGAATGAGTGTAATTGATTACTTTTTGCTTGCTGGAAGGACAGATGGACAGAGAGTAAATGATCTATAGCCTACTCCAGGACAAGGTTTTGATTATGCCCAAAACGTTGAAAAAGTTGGAAGGGGACATAATGCTTTCAGCTTGTCTGTCCTTCCATCACACTCTATATACCTCCAACATCATTTGAACCTTGCATGCTAGGGTCTTGAAATTGCATACGTGGTTTCCTCATGAAAAAGTATCTAAACCATATTTTTCTTGTCCAATTTATCTCCAATTCTTGAGTTATGCTCCTTTGAGTAAAGTTAGATAGTAACCTTGTTAGCTAGATATCTCAAATACTATTTCAACTGGAGTCTTTATATTTGGTATACTGATTTGGACTGACCAAACATTCCATTTAAAAAAAGAGACTGTGACCACTTTGTTATAGCTATTGCCCCCCTATTCACTTTTCCCTTGTTTACAGGATATCCCTTAACCCATTTGTGCCGCATTCTGCGGCGTTTAGTCTGGATCTGCATGGTTTACACGTGTCCCATAAAAAGGAGGCTAGGCTTATATGGGTTAACTAACATACTTGAAACTTGATAGAGATGATGAGTGGATTACCACGCTAATTTTTGAAGGAATTCTAAAAAAACTATCATCAGATATAGGTCAAGATCAACAAAGCTGTCATCATAAAATTGTGAATATTTTATCAATCCAAATAAACATTTGTCTAGGGTACTGAAAAGAACCATCTCATTGAGTACTCACAACTTAATTACACACTCTTATCTGGAGACCTGATTTCAGAATTATGGGCCATATTTTAAAAAGAGCACCATTCTTATGAACAAGCATATGTTTTGGGGCATCCACTTTCAAAAACGCAATTTCTAGTTAATATGTTTCATACAACAGGTTGCAGGAATATAAACTTCTTATGTCTACATTGTTTTCCAGATGCTGTTTTCCAGATGCTGTTTTCTTTAGGAGCCTCAGTTTTGCATCTGGCACAACTGGCTGTCTGGTAGAGATTTCATGCCCAGATCCCGAGGGGCGACAGGGAGTCTGGACCCACCCTCTGATAAATCACAAAAAATTAGGGTTTCTTAGCAAAAGTGGTCCGGATCCCCTGAAAAATTACAAAGCTGCCAAGCCAGCATTCAGCAATATTATAGTGGTCCGGATCCCCTGAAAAATTACAAAGCTACCAAGCCAGCATACAATGCTGGGTCATCTGGCCATTTAAATGACGTTTTGCTGTCCGCCGATGATAGTGGTATTGGGATCCTCTCATAAACTAAAAAATTATGGACAGAATAAGGGCTAATGTATCACACATTATTCAAGATTTGGGGGCTGACTCAGCCCCAAAAATCTTCAATTCAGGCATAATATTAAAAGCGTACTCCTATGTGGCATTGAAAGCTTGATGGTTATCTCAGTTAGGGTAATAAATGTTGTAAAATTTCAAACACTATTAGCGTGCTAAAAAGTCCTAGAGAAACAGAGCAGACCCATATTAGACTGCTTCTGAAGAAGCAGTCTGATCAGGGTCTTCCCTGTTTGCTATTCTAACAAGTACTGTATGAATACCAGTCCTGATAACCAACATTTTATTTGAGTACAGAAACAGAAAAGTGTTCAATATTTTAGAATATTTACTGTATGTTATTAAACGAAAGAACCAAAAAAATCTCTAGGTACTTTAATAATAGTAATGATTCTGATGAAACAAATTTACATACACAAAATAACACAAGTATCGAAAATAAAATCTGGACGGAAATTGACAACTTAATATTCAACTACTTAAATAAATAATTTATAAATAAATACAAATCCTACTGAGTTGACTGATTTTTTTAAAAAAATAGTAGATCCAGAAGAGCTTGCCAACAAACAAGCAGATCAAAGTTTACTCTGTAAGCCAGAGCATGACAAAGCTAACAAAATGATCTGTTGTGCTCAGAGAAGATGCAGATCAATCTGGGCACTGACCCAGTCAGAAAAGAGTCTTCACTATACACTCAAAATGTAACTACTGTCCTGCCAGCCAAGAGTGTCAGTGACATCATGTTTTGTTTATAAATGTAAGTAAAACATTAACGAGTACACTCCACTTGATCTAATGCCAATCAATAGATCACTTGTGTATTATTTCTATCCTGCAGATAGGATTAATACACAAGAGATCTATCGATTATAAGTCCCTGATAAATTTGTAAACAAAACATGAGGTCACTGTCACCCTTGGCTGGCAGGACAGTAAGTGCTCATATATTTTATTTTCATGGGGACAGCCAAAGGCCTCTAGCAAGACAGCGCAGATGCCAAGGCCGATCTGAGTCTTTGCTGGATATGCAGTGCATTTCATTTCATGCCTCATGATAAAGAGTTCAAAATTAAATTTTCTCATTTCTTAACCAAAACATATGTTGTGGGTACTCAAAAGAACCGTCTCAATGGGACGGTTCTTTTGAGCACCCAAAACAGATGCTTAAACTGGTGGATCCGAATGCTGATTTTTTTCAAAATTAACTTTTACAAAATATTATTTCAGGAATACTATATGGGTGTCAAACGGTTTGGATCCAAATCAGGACCGACATTGCCGGTCTTGATTGTCCTGATCTGTGTCCAAACTGTTTGCAAAATTTATCGGCAGATGACAAAAGTCGCACCGAGCAAGGAAAGAGTCAAACCAAAAAGTTTCTAAATCACCACTCAAGGGACAAAAATATTTCAATATTGTACTTGCCTGCAGGAGGAGTGACTTATAATTTTCACTCACCCTGCAAACACATGCATTTGTCCTTTAAAAGCATATGCAATAAAGAACAAGGGAGGTAGGTAAGGGAGTAATATGTAATATGACTTCCTGGAGTAATTCTTCCCAAAGCACTTGTCCTACAGGACGAGTGCTTTGGGAAGAAGTACTCCTCCTTTCTAGATTTTACTCATAATTACGAGCGGACAATTGGAATTTTTGTCCCCTGCCACTGCAATAGAAACTAATTGGAATGTTCTGTTTATTTTGCACTCATAAGACAAATGTTTTTTGTGAGTTGTTAGCCTGGTGATATGTCTTTTGGCAGGTTTCTCCAACAACCAAATCAATGATTAGCATCTTCACTTCACTGATAGCTGTGTAACTAAACTTCATTATAAATAATGATGCTGTGCCCTACTGGAATGAATAGCTTGGATTGGGTGTAGCTCCACACCAGGTTCCGATGAATTTCAGAACATCTTGTAGTTCAGAACTGTGGGAAACCTGAAATAAAAAAAATATATAGATTAATGACTTACAGTTTATACCATAAACTTGACCTTATGTGGCATTATGCGAAGTTTTTATTTTCAACAAGTTTCGCGAAAAATAAAACCCTCGCGAAATTTTCAGAATTTACAGTATATAAAAGTTGTTTCCTGTTAAAATGTGGAGCATACAACATTATGTGGGAATGGCACTGGCAATCAACATACGGTGGATAATATCAACATCAATGCATGCATACTTAACGCAGATAGGCGTAGGATAAGGACAGGATACAGCCCAAATTCCTTTTTTGAAGCCAAAGTGGGTGCATAAAACTGGGTGTGCCATGTGTGATATAAATGCCTCGTGCGCAGGGACCGCGGCACACCGACACAATAACCGAATAATAATAATAATAGACAGATGAAGAATTAATTTTAATACAAATGTTTAAGTTATAGATCATATATTACAATTATAAAGGAATTAAGTGGGAACAAGGGCACGACAGTTTCCTCCTCCTTTTTCATGACTGTGCCTTTTAACCACTTCACAGATTTACTTAATGATTTACTTAATAGCTATTACAAATATTCACAAAATATGTGATTAAGTTGGCCAAAAATTTAAATTTCTGTGCAAACTGATTGGTTGTGAAGCACAGGAATTGGCAGAGTAATCTATAAGGATTGATTCAAGAGGGTGAGACATACCTTTGTAGCCATTAGGAACTTGTTCCAGTCATCTTTATTGGCCACTTTACCAGGGTTCTTGAACTCCATCTTATTTCTCAACACTGGATAACCTGCAGTAAAAATAGTAACCCTGTGTATACTGGAAACCCCTAAAAGGGTATTTCGGCAAACAGTGAGGCCCTGGAAGGGTTTTTAGGGATAGAGGCCAAATAACTAAAGGGATATGGGATACTTCTGTGAAAATTCAAAGTATTTTATGGATATGGTGATACAAAGCTTTCTGAATTTGTGTGAATTTGGCGGATATTTGCCAATTTATTTTCAGGGATATGGGATACTTTTCAAAATATTTTTGGGATATGGGATACCACGGATCCCACTTCCAGGGCCTCAAAAGTGAAGACTAAGATGCATATAGCAAAGTGCTGCCTTAGTTTTCCACTATCTGAAAAATCTTACAAACCCATATGCTTCGTACAAGGATTTTAGCAAGTCTCTGTAGCTGAGCATATACATGTTAGCCTTACTTATGGGAAGAGGCTCATATAGCAATGTATCCTCTTTGACGGGCCTCAACGCAAGAAAACATGTCTTAGGGGTTTGCAATCAGGTAAGCCTAAAACCAACCTACTCAGCTACATAGACTGGCTAGAATACTGAAATTTTGGCTAAACAAAGATTAGAGATTCTAATACACTTGCAAATGTTACACTACATCTGATTGGATAACATGATATACTGTCACAAACTCGAGAACATTATGTAAAGTCACTTTTCTTTGGCTAACAAGTGGTTTTATGCAGCTTACAAGCAGTTTTATGCTGCTGTATGTAGACGCAACATACTGCATTTTCATTGTGGTTTTGAAGGAAAAATGTTACTAGTGCATTAGAATGGGGATAACCATATTCAAAATTTTCATTTAGGGAGGTATATCGTCGGATATACTTTCCAAAATCACGTTTTATGGCTCCGCTGATGTGTTGTGTTAAAACTAAATTTTGGACCGTATATCCGACAATATACCTCCCCAAATGAAAATTTTGAATACAGTTATCCCCTAATTTAACTTTGCAGGGAGTGATTAACAAAGGCAATGATGAGACTGCCTGGGTGTGTAGGCTGGTCTGCGCCTTATAGTATACAGTAAAACCCTTGTAAAAGGGCCACTAAAAATAGACAAAACAAAGATCTTAATGACAACTGGTTGCCTAATGAAGATCGAAAGTATTGCAGAATGCTCCCCTTGGAGAAATTGTGCAATACTTTTGACCTGCATTAAGCGATAATTGGTCTTGTAAACCAATTTTCGATCTTTTTGAGAGTGGCTGTTTTACACAGGTTTTACTGTATTATAGGGGTCTAACATACCTGTTATAACACAGGGTATCTGTCTTACACCAGTCTCAGGGGTGATCAGAGAAGCTTCATAACAATTTCTTTCATCTTTAGCCAGGGTCTGTTCGATCTTCTGATCCATAGACACAGCTAGAACCCATTCTCTAACTTCTTCATGCTGCTGGGGCTAAATAGACAGAACAACATGAGCCACAACGTGATTTCCAACAATGTGGCATTTTGACAAATGCAGACTCAGACAAGCATGTACAGCCTCCTTTTAAGCATAAGAACTTTAAATGATGTTTGGTCAGTAGCTTTACACTCATAGAATATTCTAGAAGCAAAGGCTTTGATCAGACTGTGCATATGGGCAGGCTGATACGAGGCTTTGCTGGTCATGCATACCACCTTGTTGAAAATCTCATGTTGCGGCTCAATTATGGTGAATAGACTAAACTTTTCAAATGACAGGCCAGAGCAAACAATGAGACCCCAGTTCCATGGCTGGAAGTTCAAAGTTCCAAAATCTGGGACTTTCAAAACCGCCAATCTTAAAACTTGCCATATGCCCACTAAATATTGAATATTCACAATTTCATGTTTAAATGGTCAACTGTCTTTAGACAGACTGAAAATAAATCAGAAAAGCTATTAAAATCTCCCTAATTCATTAATCAAAATCCTGAATTCAGGAATAATCCTGAAAACTTTCACCCATACAGATTAGATGGCAATTGGATCAAGGTCAACAATTTGTCATTGCATCACCACTATATATAATTTTAGTAATGAAACTGTAGTCTATATAAATACGATCAAAATGGTATATTTTATATATTCTAACATGGGATATTTTTTAATGTGAAAACTGGCCCATCTGATATGGGGAATTGGGGACTATGGTTACATGTGCATATTTGTTTATATAAGTAGTGAACTGTTCCTTTTGTTGACTTTGATAAATTTGTTTTGTTTGATTTGATTCTTTATGTCCCAGTCAACATATTATCAGTCATGTCGGGACAAGTCTTCCTGGGTTGAACTAGTTCTTAGCAGAGGATAAGTGTCTTGCTCAAGGATACAGCACAGTGCCGCCATTGAGGCTTGAACCAGCAACCCCTGTATCTCAAGTCGAGCACTCTACCACTGAGTCACTGCACTCCCCGCCTTTGATAGATATTTGCTACTTTGTAGTGGAAGAGATCTTGATTAATATGCATCGTAGGACCCCAGATAAGAGTGTGTAACTGAATTTTTTTTTTTTATTTCTCAACCAAAACATATGTTGTGAGTACTCAAAAGAACCGTCTCAATGAGACGGTTCTTTTGAGCACCTGAAACGCATGTTTAAATTGATGCATAAGAAAATAATCACAATTTTACGCCGAAAAATTTGCTTAACTGGCCCTATGCATCACATACATGTATTATTCTGTGGTAGAAAGTGATGCATCATCTAAGACAGGGCCATCTAGACAAGACAATGGATAATGGGGAGTGTAGGTGATTGTGTATTATTGTGGACTTACAGTAAGATGTCCTTTCTCTGGCAGCGGAATTTCAAAAGGTATATCAGTTTCCTGGAAGTCACTATGATCTATCATATCAAGACTGCCTTCTTCTATAGCCTGTAAAAATAACAGAGACCATATATGCCTCGACGTGAGAAAACCTGTCTTCGGGGTTTGCGAACAACAAAGGTGCAGACCAGCCTGCGCATCCGAGCAGACTGATCAGCGCCTTTGTTATTCTTTTTTTGGAAAGTATCATATCTAAACTTTCTTCAAGCAAAATTTCAATTTTCTAGCTAGTCTCTGTAGCTGAGGAGGCTGGTTTGAGCATTGCCTGGTCGAAATACCGGAAGACATTTTGTTGCGACGAGGCCCATATAAGCCTCAATAAGCACACAGTGTCAGGACTTTAGTTAAGAGTGCGTAGCAGAAAAATAATTTTCTTATTTCTCAACCAAAACATATGTTGTGGGTACTCAAAAGAACCGTCTCAATGAGCACCCAAAACATATGCTAAAAATTATGGGTAAAAAATATTTACAATTTTACGCTGAGTTTTTTGGTTTATCTAAACCTGTGCAGTGTGCTTCTTAATGTAACTTTTTTTTTACTTGCAGCATTTCTATTGTGTTTAATAGAGCTTAGATAATGTCCTCATGTCCCAATAGTCTTTCAACCCATTGGAAGTTAGAATGGCCAAACTTCTGATGAATTACATCTAGGCCAAATGTCTTTTGATAAGATGAAATGCATTTAGAGGAAATGTCATGATTTTCATTGTACTGTATAGCACCTTTATAACACTATGCTTGGGGGCTTCAGAAAAATCCTGTTAGAAAATGGGTAATTTGACAGAATAAAGGAGACAGACAATAGCCATTTCTTTTCCTATACTTTCTTTGTGCTCTTCCTCATGGTAACGTGTACCGTGGGTTGGTCTGCAGTGTGTGATTGTGGTATTTCCTGATCATACTCACTTACTTTTTTTCTGCGCTTTTTTGACTAGAAGTCAAAAGTTCATATGGGCCTCAATATATAAAGCTGAATTCTGGGGTTTGAGAACAACAAAGGCATAGACCAGCCTGTGCATCCGTGCAGACTGATCAGCGCCTTCACTATTCGTTTATAGGAAAGTATCATATTTAGACTTGCTACAGGGGAAATTTCAATTTTCTAGCTAGTCTCTGTAGCTGAGCAGAATGGTTTGAATCTCACTGTCAGAAACCCTGAAAACAGGTTTTGTCAAGACAAGGACCATATGATCTTAACAACCTAAAGAACTGGGTGTGCTCTCATAGGAGAATGTGTACTTATAAAATCAAATACAGTAAAACCTGTGTAAAACCGCCGTTCTCAAAAAGACCAAAAAATGGTTTTCAAGACCGATTATTGCTTAATGCAGGTCAAAAGTTTTGCAGAATGCTTTTTTTTATTTGATTGTTTGATTTGATTCTTTACGTCCCATCAACAATCTTTCAGTCAAACAGGGACGGGTCTTCCTGGGTTGAACCAGTACTAAGCTAGAATAAATGTGTCTTGCTCAAGGACCACAACGCAGTGACGCCGGTGAGGCTCATACCCGCGGCCCCTTGGTCTCAAGTCAAGCACTCTACCACTGAGCCACTGCACTCCAAAGGGATCATTTTGCAATACTTTAGACCTTCATTAAGCTACCAGTTGTCATTGAGACCTTTGTTTTGTCTATTTGGAGTGGCTGTTTTACACAGGTTTTACTGTACTGTATACTACACTAGTACTATGAACATTATGAACATTAACTTACCTCTGATACATCAAGATATCTGTTCAGGAATACAAATGCCATATTTTCCCATCCAATGGCCTACAAAACAGAAATTGTAGAAATTTAAGCTCTCTGACATATTATTGGATAATTTTCTACAAAATAAAGACTGAGTCATTACATCTAAATTTAAGCAGTATAGGAGCCCCTCTTTTATATCATACTAAAGAAAACTTAAAATACAATAATATAAAAAAATAATCACATATGGTAACTCATTTTATCATATGATGTCACTGTTATTCATTGGATAATGTCATGTCATAAATAATGTTATAATCACTTGTTACATAACACTTTCGGCTGGAACAAGTAACGTCATGACAACCTCCTTCATAACAATGAACATTTACATGGATATAAACAAACATCGAAGGCATTATAGTCACATTTAAATACAATTAAAATATTTTGATAAACAGAATCTTACACTTGTGATCATTTCATATTAAATTTATTTAAATTGCCAAAGTATTGTTTAATAAATTTCGTATGAAATGATCACTCGTGTAAGATCCTCTATTTGTGAGGAACTTTTTTCCAAAGATCCCTAAAATACAAAATATAGAGGGCATAGGCATATGGTTCAGCCCCAATGAAATGTTTTACGTTATAATGTTTAATAGTGAAGACGGATATCAAAATAATTAAGAACTTTTGATATTTTACCAGTTTTTCTTAAAGATGGCAGAAAATCACCAAAATATGAAACAAGAAGGCCCAAGAGCCCTGGATTGTTTACCTGAATCCTGGCACATGAATAGATGGTGTATTGGCCTGTGGCTAATGAGATATGATTTAAAGATATTTCTATTTTTAGCTCTGGTAGCCATGTTATTCAGCAAAGCTGAACCATCTGATCAATTTAAGTAGAGGGCAACATGAGATCCATTTCTGTGAAATTATTTTCAATTTGGACTAGTGGTTCAGGTGGAGATGTCATAGGATAAATAGAATCTAACATTCATGCTCCTGTTTTATTGAATTTATTAAACTTGTTGCGAAAAAGAGATAAAAAGCTCGGCAAGCCTTGTATTTAATCTATTTTCCCCAACTCATTTAATATTTAATCAACAGGACAAGAGCTAACTGAAAACTTTACTAGCTTTAAACCTTTTATAGATAAGTTTTATAGGCAGATGGACTAAATTCCTCACACTTTTGGCAATTCTGAGTGTAATATGACTTAAACTTTACTCACCCTACACATCATGCCTGCTTCAAAGAAAGCCTTGTCAGCCGGGATAATATCAGTGTGCCTTAACAAAGACACAGCCAGTTTTGTCGCTATGGTGTCCAATGATTTATGGGCCATGGCAGAGGACCTTGTCGCATAGTAATGGGCAATAAGCAACAAGGTCTCAAACTCTTCGTGGATGGGAGTGTTTGCCTCTGGAGCTTTCCTCATGTTCTCACACTGTTTAAAGATAAAACAAAATGTGCTTGTAAATTACAAATGCCTCCTCAAACATTTTCAATTCATAGTACAGTAAATGTTCTTAAATTTCCAACCCTTTTTGCCTGTTTAAAAAAGCCTAGACAAACAGTGCAGACCCAGATCAGCCTGCTTCTGAAGATGCTGTCTGATCAGGCTCTCCCCTGTTTGCTCTTCTGCTGAGTGTTTTGTGAATTCCCACCATTATACTTGAGAACAAAGAGAGGAAAGTGATCGTAATTTTAGAACATTTACCATATTGTTGACCAAATTGGCTAAGTGAAGAAGTTATCATATAAATATGTTATAAGGACTTACTCCTGGTAATCTTAAACCCTTGCCAGGCTGAATATTTTATATGCTTCACTCCTCTCCAATTGTCATCCTGTTAGCCTGTAGCATTCCCTGTAAATGTGTATTTTCAATCAGTGTGGAAAACACTGAGGATCCTGATCAGATTGCTTTGTACGAAGCCAGCTGATCTGGATCTATACTTTTTTTCAAAAACAGATAAATCTGGGTTCAGCAGGACAAGGTTTTTTGTTGTTGTTTTTTATCGCACAAGGTATAAATGCATGAAATATCAAAGCTCCAAGTCCAGCTATTAAAGAAGGTCAAAGGTCATATAGTTTGGTATATATATGAAAATCTCTAAATAATGAACAAGATTTTGAGCATAATGAAATATATATTGGACCTAATAAGCACATAGAGAGCTAACTTTTTCAAAGTGCTATACCTTCTTTTGGAAACAGTGTAGATCCAGATCAGCTGGCTTCTAATGAAGCCAGCTGATCAGGATCCACACTGTTTTTCAATCAACATGATTAATACATATCAATTAATATGAAACTGCACCTCAGGACCAGCAGGAGATCAGCTGATATAACATTTGTGGTTCAAAATGAGCTCGGTGTGCACTTATATGAGTATGTGCACTAATTAGGTAGTACATGGTAGTCAACTTACAAGATCCACTAGCATATCTCTAAGATCTGCCCACGTCCTGTATGACTCTGGCTTATTGAGATCTTTCATGTTGATCAGATCTCTAAAAGCTTTACCGGACTTCTGAGCTGATAAAGCACTTGCAGTTCAAAATGAGCTCAGTGTGCACATATATGAGAATGTGCACTAATTAGGTAGTACATGGTAGTCAACTTACAAGATCCACTAACATATCTCTAAGATCTGCCCACGTCCTGTATGACTCTGGCTTATTGAGATCTTTCATGTTGATCAGATCACTAAAAGCTTTACCGGACCTCTGAGCTGATATATCACTTACAGTTCAAAATGAGTCCAGTGTGCACATATAAGCATGTGCACTAATTAGGTAGTGTACAGTAGTCAACTTACAAGATCCACTAACATATCTCTAAGGTCGGCCCACGTCCTGTACGACTCTGGCTTATTGAGATCTTTCATGTTGATCAGATCACTGAAGATTCTCTTGTAAATGTTGAAATTCTGAAATATACAAGAATACCTGTACATATCCCAAACATATGGGCCCTTAAACTCTGTATAGCTAGGCATGCATGTTTAAAGATCAAATATTTCAATCATATGTTTCTAATGCATTCTTCTGTCCAGATTGATACCATAAACTTAGGATAGACCAGTGTTTCTTTACTTGTGTCAACATTTTTTTCAGTCATGTTGGGACTTTTCCTGGTTGAACCACTACTAAGCAGAGGTCCAGGATGGTGCATTGTACATTTTATAATTTCCAACTATTAATGTCTGCACTCTTAGGCATCTCATTGAGGTCTAGACTATTTTTCAATGTACCTGTTTACCATTTTCCAGTTTACTGATTTTTTTAATACAAACATCAAATGTCATTTATTTTTAATACTAATCAGATTAATGGTCACTATGGTAAATTTTCTAAGATTTTGAATACTTGTTGCCTACCAAAACGGACTTGACAAACAGCCCAGATTACTGAGATCAGACTGCTTCTACCAGCCCTGAAAACCAACATTTTATTTGAGAACATTAAGAGCAAATTGTTGGAAATTTAAGAACATTTACGGCATAATGATACCAAATGAGTCAGCACACAAGATCTTTTGCTACTTACAGCATATTTGCAAAAACCTTCTCAAAATTCCCATGCTGACATCATCATCATTATTTGGTTATTGTGTCAGTGTGCCGCGGTCCCTGCGCACGAGGCATATATAGCACACATGGCACACCCAGTTTTATGCACCCACTTTGGCTTCAAAAAAGAATTTGGGCTGTATCCTGCCCTTATTCTACGCCTATCTGCGTTAAGTAAAGGTGTGGGGCATTAATTAGTTTGAATTTTTGAAATGCTCTAAAACAGGTTTCAATCTTGTGGGGATTGACGTGACAATTTCGTCTGCACAGTGTCACCCCCACTGTTCCTGAAAGTGTAATTTTTTATTCCGCCCGGAAGGGCAAGGAGTTTTGTTATGGTTTGTTTAAGTTTGCCGCTCCCCCTAATGGTGAGCTGTAGGTTGATGTATCAAGTGGTGACAACATCCAGCCCATGCTGACATATCCAGTGGGGATGGAGGTCTAAATTTTGATCTGTGCCTTCTCCTGTTTCCATACTTTATGTATGTGAGAAAAGAAAGCTCTCACGAGACTGCGCATATGTTTGTTTGTTTGTTTTGTTGCTTTACGTCCCAAGTCAACAGCTATGGTCATACGCATATGTACAGGCTCATCTGAGCTTTCACTGCTCATTGATGCATAACTACCAAAATGGTGAGTAATGTCCCAAATGTTTATTTTATTGTTTGTGTCAGATGAAAAATGTGATTCTAGATGGATAAAGTACCTTTAACCCTTTACTCGATAGGCTATTTTTAGATAATGACATCATTTCTATTTTTAGACAACATTGAAAAAATTCACGAAAAATTTAAGTTAATTTTTGAATACTTTTGAAAATAAAATGGAAAATGGAGTTTTCCATAATATTTTCAAATACATGATATTTCAAAGGTGTCAATAGGCGTTACTATGCAGTAAAGGGTTAAGTTCTTGACTAAACTATGGCCTCAAATTACCTGTGCATTAGCTGGTGTTCCATATTTCACATACAGTTCCATAGAACCTCTGGAGTCACCTCCCTTGATCAAATGTGTAGCATACAGTGCCACATACTTATGTAGAACTCTGGGGTTCTGAAAAGAAAGTGTCCATGTTAGAACCTTAAGGATACTTTAACCAAAGCAAAGCTTATGCACTAAGGGCGGACAAGTTCTGGATTGAGATTTTTCTATTAAACAGAAGGATTTTAGAAGAGTAGAGAGCAAGGCAAAGATGAGGAATCCATACAATCAAGTACCTCACCTGAGGTCAAATTCAACATTACTCGTTCAAAATATTCTCATTTTGTACACTTGGATTTTGATGATAGAGCCTTTTTCTTAATGCAGGCAATGATTTAAGTCAGACTACATCTAAAATGAATGTGGTATGAAAATATAGCCAAACTTTTTAAATTGTGAACATTTTGAAACTTTTTTATATCCAAATTTCTAAAAAATAATGTTAAACTTGGCCTATTAGTGCAAATTTACAAATCTTACTGATTTTGCTCCGAATTTAAATGTCTTTGCTTTGAATAAGTATAATGATGAGTGAAAGTGTGTCAAAACATTTAGGGCAATAAATGAAATGTAATACTGTATTCCCTGAAAACTTATTCATTTATTTATCGTAGAATTCACTGAACTTTAAAAACATCTTTCCATTTCCAGGCTTCTAAATAAGAATGCATAATTGAAAATTGATTTTTCTTCTTTCTCAACCACAACATATGTTGTGGGTACTCAAAAGAACCGTCTCAATGAGACTGTTCTTTTGAGCACCCAAAACAAATGTTAAAACTGGTGGATAAGAAATTTTACGTTTAACACTTTTGATTATCTGGACCTATAATTTCCCTGATGTGTATGCTCACTGATGTAGCGGGGATTTTAAAATGTGCAGGATTTTCCCTTCACTTTTTCATTTGCGGGACATCATATCCCCCTAGGTTTGGGGTTTAGGGGTGATTAAAAATTTTATGGGGACATTCCATTATGGTCATTGAACATAATTCATGCCCCCGTAACTTTCTAGTTGGAGTATAAAACTGTAAAAAATAAATGCCGCTGAAACTTTTCAGTTAACCAACCAACTAATCATCGCAGAAACAAATTTTTTGCCGGAAACTCAGAGCCTGATGCTTCAGGGCCTGCCTAATTAGTCCCCCTTGATGACTGACTTTTATGCCAGTCAGATTCACCAGACTTTTTGAAAACGATCTCAGCATCGTCTGTTGCGCCAGGATTTCAAATCTTGGGACAATTATAATGATAACAACTGAGTATGCTGAATGGGATATGTGGTTGCTGTGGATGCAGTATCTTACCCAACAGTTGCTTCCCCTAGTTGTCTAGCCATCTTTCTTCCTAAAATATATTCGAGGAGACACTGACGTCGGGGAGTTTGATGCAATACATGTGTTGCGATTGGGACGTTATTGATAAAACTAGCTATAATTAGCCAAGGAAAACCCCGTGATACCTTTTGAACGTACAACTTCACTGTTGAGGAAACTTACGAGAGATTTCTTGGTTTTTTTAATTGCGTCATCGAGGATGCACTGACTAATTTTTTGGAAGTCCTTTTGATTGAAAATGTGACAAACTGCAGGAATTTGTGCGTCAGGGAAAACCCTGAATGTGTTTCAAGAACCTACCTGTTGCTCAGCTGTGTCGAGACATTTCTGCCATTCTCCTTTCTCTATATACATATTCAAAGCTCCTTCAACATCTACTGAGGCTAGCTGCAATAAAAATAATACACATATTACCATTGCCATAGAAAAGATGCTTTATTCAATATTTTTAACCTCTCAATGAAAATATTTAGGTGTGGTGCTATTGGAAGCATCAAAAATGGTTGTATTTTTCTTACCATAAAATTTTATAACCATTAAAGTGTTTTTATTGCAAGAAGAGTGCTAGATGGGGATTCAGAAAGAATTAGAAACTGACTCTGACACTAAGCTTATGATATATAATATTTTAAAGCTAGTGTTTGGAAGAATTCAGAAAATTACAAAACAACATGCAATGTACTGTAACAGTCGTAAACATATCCATATTAAAGAGAAGTATTAGAATCAATATTAACATGAGCCGCGACATGAGATTTCCAACAATGTGGTATGTGCGATGAGCAAAGCCTCAGATCAGCCTGCGCATATGCGCAGTCTGATCAGAGCCTTTGCTGGTCGCTTGAATATTATATCAATATTAAGCTACTGACCGAACATCATTTGGAGTTTCTAAGCTTAAAAGGAGGCTGCACAGGCTCGTCTGAGTCTACACTAGCCAAAATGCCACATTGTTGGAAATCACATGATGCGG
The DNA here is from genome assembly GCA_964019695.1 of Loripinus fragilis. Taxonomy (NCBI): domain Eukaryota; kingdom Metazoa; phylum Mollusca; class Bivalvia; order Lucinida; family Lucinidae; genus Loripinus; species Loripinus fragilis. The sequence goes on from OZ026518.1 coordinate 72,604,759, forward strand.
CTCAATTATATTTTAGCACTCTGATTCACACATCCTTTAAAGCTAATCTTAGTCATTTTAAAAGCTATTGCTTTTTCATGAAAGAAAGGCCACAAAAGGGGATAAATATCAATTTCTTACCGCATCAACCTTTCCTTGGTTTTTCAGAGATTCTTTGTATCTATCCTCAACATATGGTTCATATCTGAAATTACAAATACAGTAAAACTTGTCTTAAGCAGCCACTCAAAATAGACAAAACAAAGGTCTTAAAGACAAATGGTAGCTTGATGAAGGTTGAAAGTATTGCAGAATGCTCTCTTGGAGCATTCTGCAATACTTTTGACCTGCATTAAGTGATAATCAGTCTTGAAAACCAATTTTTAGTATTCTTTTTGAGTGGCCGCTTAAGACAGGTTTTTTTTAGTGGCGGCGGTAGAACCTCTCCCTGCCCTTCACTATAGTGAAGATTTTATTTTCTTGTCCTTTGGGATCATGGGTTTCATTGTGGAACTTTGAAACTATTAGAGGGTCACTGATGAGGCCTAAACGGCCGAAACTAGCTAGTCTGGTCCAGAAAATAAACACACTATAGTTTCAGTTCTTTGGTGCATTCTTTGCTTACAAAGGATACCCTTTTAAGAACATATTTTACTATACAAAGCTTCTTTACAGTGTTCAACTATAGTCTCTCAAGAAAGCAGTTGATGCCGAAACTCCATTACTTGTCTGCTTTCTGCATTATTAGGTGTAGATAAAAAAAAAAATCTAAGCGTAAAATTGTGAATATTTTCTTACCCATCAGTTTTAACATGTGTTTTGGGTGCTCAAAAGAACTGTCTCATTGAGACGGTTCTTTTGGGTACCCACAACATATGTTTTGGTTGAGAAATAAGTAAATATACTTTTGATTACACCCTCATGATTATTAGAGGGTTAATCTTTGTCCCTGTCATTTTTATGCACAGGTCTGAAATATTTACATGTGCAAAGGCAAGCAAAATGTATTTCACCAATAACACCAAGTGACAGGTTTGGCATTCTTATTACAGCCTTGTTATATAGACCACATCACATTTTGGTCATCTCAAAATTTTATCTTCAGACTTTCATGGTATGCTGTAAGCCCTTTAGCATTAAAAATGGCATACACTCTCTATTATTTTGCCATTCTGGGTGGGATAGGGTTAAAAAGCTTTGTCTAAAGTCTGGCTTAACATTTTCAACCTAATTACTGCAATGAGCATGTAACTAAACCAGCTACTCAGGATCCACATTGCGAAATCAGTAGTTCATATAGTGTAAATTACCCTTAAAGTAGAGCATACATTCTTAATAGGTCTAATAAAGTATGTCTTCTTTAAGTTCAATGCAAACCAATCAATTGTGGACCAAAAGCAAAAATATTCCAAGCAAAAGAAAACATGTGACTATTAAAAAAGATTATGAAATGTTATAATATAGTGATTATGTGCCATCAATATTTTATTGAGTTATCTCTAAATTGAGGATTCAATTTTAAAATTGGAAAACCCCACTAAAGCAATTGAGGGGGTGGGGGAGGGTAAATGAGTCAGATGTTCTTAAACCCAAATAGGTCCTTCTTTGAAATAAGTGCATATGTTGAACAGAAAAGGTTAGCTTATCATGACCCAAGCTGTTTTCAGTCATTGAATTGTTTATATAATCTGAAAACAAGCAACTGAACTGGTTAACCTGCCGCGTAGTGCAGTTAGTAACATGTCTGGCAACAGATACGAGTCTGACTGCAGATCCAGGGGTAGCGAGTTTGATCCTGGCTCATTCCCATACTTTCGTCGAGGTTGATCATGAAATAATTTCTACGGTCATTCTCCTCCCTTCCGCTGAATCATTCAAGAAGGGTTGTTGTCAGTTACAAGCAAAAGTATGTGCACGAGGTACTGGTTAACTGCTTGTTCAAGCTTACACAGGCAGAAGTGTGTTTAGGTGAACTGACTGTTCCACCATGACCATAGCTGTTGACTCGGGACGTTAAGCAACAAAACAAACAAACAAACAAACAAACTGAACTGGTTCACAATTACAAGAAACACAACATACTAATTGTGCATAATAAATACTATTGTGAATACCAGTTTTTGTAGAAACATAGATAGGCATAGATCAGCATGTGTATGTCTACTGTCAGCTCAACACCATGATTATTGATAGCAAATGCCTGTTACATTTGCCATGGGCGTCGTACAATTTATGTCTACGATTTTTGGTATGATTTTTCAGGCATCGTAGGTGGCTACAAGCTACGAGGTATGTATTTACATTGTTTTCGTTAACCTTGCCATTTCTTTTGGCGACAGACCAGGACAAACATTGAAGAGTCCTTGCGGAGACCGTACAGAAACTGCAGTCATCGTGTAATCATCACAACCTCCGCACAGAAATCGCACAATACCAGTGAGATGTCCTTGTGGGTTCCTTTTGATTATCTCAAGAGCCTATCATCATTTTAGGGCCCAAATCTAAAATCTTGCGTTGCCTTCACCATTAGCATGCCCTGTCCGTACAGGGATCATGCTATATACCTGGGACGTGTCTACGGGCTTGTTTTTTTTCAAAATTTGAGCCTTTGCTAGTTGCTTGAGTATTGTATGATTGTTAAGCTACTGACTGAACACCATTTGGAGTTTCTAAGCTTAAAAGGAGGCTGCAGAGGCTCGTCCGAGTCTACACATGTCAGAATACCAAATTGTTGGAAATCTCATGCAACGGCTCAGATACTTTATCATAACATTCTAAATTTATTCAGTATGACAAAGGTTAACTTACTTTGGTTCTAGCTCTTTTGCCACTTTCCTTGCCTTGCTCCATTCTTCTGCTGCTATAAACATGTCAATAGCATCTTTCACAAGGTCCACTGTCAGGTAGAGCTCAGCAGCCTGAGAAATGATGAAATTGTTTTAACCCTTAAAGTTTGTTTTGTTTGTTTGATTTGATTCTTGACGTCCCATCAACAATCTTTCAGTTATGTAGGGACGGGTCTTCCTGGGTTGAACCAGTACTAAGCTAGGATAAATGTGTCTTGCTCAAGGACCACAACGCAGTAATGCCAGTGAGGCTGGAACTCGTGGCATCTCGGTCTCGAGTCAAGCACTCTGCCACTTAGCTCCCTTAAAGTGCCAAGAAAAAAATGCATCTGAAAATGTTGTCTGCTGAAGTCGCCTGCTGCAAATAATTGCCTAACATTACTGAAGAATTAAGTATAGAAGCAAACAGTGTGGACCCAGACCAGACTGCTCCTATAGGTTTGCCATAGAGACTTCTTAAACATTTCAGCAGACAAGAAAAGCAGACAACTTTTGTTGTGATTGGTACATTAAGAGTTAAATGCCACTTTAAACACAAATACCTCACAGACTCTGATAAGCCATTACACCCGAAACATTTCATCCCTTTTCCCACCATTATTTTGTTCTGAAAATGGTGTTGCCTTATTACATCGACTGCATATATCTGAATGGACTTCAGAGGGTTATATATTGACCATTTCTGCCACATATTTTAAATCTGGTCCGCGTTTAAGAGAAGATTTTTTCAAGCTTTCCTAAGAAGCAATAAGCCAAGCTCTCTAGGGGCCATACTTTCTCATGGATCAAATCCTTTTTTAGCTATTTTTGTGAAGGATCACCTAGTGAAAATTCCTGCCAACTTGTTTTTAATTTTGACCATTGGTTTCAAAAGGGCTGTATAGTTTCTAATAAAGATAAACAATGGAAACCAGACACGCCCACTGGCGGCCATTTTTTTCAGCAGATCAGATTATTTGTGAGTCACTTAGCAATCATTTCTGTCTAATAGTTTTGAATTCCCATCAGAGCTTTCAAAAAAGAGGATTTTGTAAGTTTTCTTGGTCCCTATAATCTGGTGGCCACGTTTTTTGATGGATAAATTTGTTTAAGTTTTTTCTCAAGAGGTCACCTAACAAACAATCCTACCAACTGACTACTGATTTAAAAAAAAAAAAGATGTGGCTTAAATGAAATGTATGTGTGGTTCCTGTTGCCTACCTACCCTTATTTTTTCAACCTTACCCTAAACATTAAAATGGTCTTTCAAGAAAAAATACCTAAAATGGGCACTTTTTCAGATTTTGTCACTATTTTCTTTGTTAAATGTTATAACAAAATTTAATAATTTCCCTACCTACCTACCCTAAATTTTGTTGGTATGCAACAGGAACCACACATATATTTCATTAAGGCCTGTATAAAGTTTCTAATATAGATATAAAAACAAACAAACCCCCACTAGAGAATACTTTAGTCAAGTTTGGTATAAATTGGATCAGTGGTATAAGAGGGGTTGCCATTTAAAGCAAAGTGTTGATGACAAGACAGACAACACAATGAAGTGAGATAATTATTATCAAAGTCTTTTGAGTTTTCTCAAAAAGTGTTAAAAATCTGAGATCAGTCATTCTCACCCATGAGAAATCTGCACCCTAATTGGGATAATATGGGCCTTGACGCGAGAAAACCTGTCTTAGGGGGTTTGCAAACAAAGGCGCAGACCAGCCTGCGCATCCGCGCAGTCTGATCAGCGCCTTTAGACTTGTTACAAGCGAAATTTTAATTTTTTAGCTAGTCTCTGTAGCTGAGGAGACTGGTTCGAATCTCACTTTGTCGAAAACCCCGAAGACAGGTTTTCTCGCATCGTGGCCTATATATAACAGGCAGGCTGGGCTGACTGCCAGTCACTCTGTATATTTGCCAATACAATGCTGAAGCAATAACTTTGCTAAGCTGTTTGAAAAGCCATACTTACTGCACTGAACCTCCTGAGTTCTGTAAGTCTTGGACAAACAATCTCTACCACAGTAGTGGCTCGCTCCTGACCAAGGAACTTAATAGCCAGCTCAGCAGCCTGAAAACAAGAGACATGAGGATTTGATATTTATCATACAACCTTTATTTTAATTAGTGAAGTTTTATTTACAATATCAAATGAAAATAGAGGATCTCATATGAGTGATCATGTATTATTATTGCATAAAAAGCTGTGTCGCATGCTTTAAACATCCATGTTTTAACAGGATTAATCAGGCAATTTACGTGCTGTTGATGCACGGCTTTTGTACTTCACATATGCACATTCTAGGCTGTCATAAAAATTGACGTCATCAACAGTAACATGCATAGGAATGAACGTATTAGTGATATTAGGATGACATAAGTCTTTGCTCTGCAATAGGCGTTTTCAAAACCTACGAATCCTTCATGCTTTTGCACGCCAATATAGCAATACAAAAATGAAATTTTCGAAGCATTTTTCCAAAATTTTCAAGTGACAAAATGACTTTATGCAATTATTACAATTAAACATGGTTTTCTGATACACTAACATCTGCTAGACCCCTCGGGGTCGTTATAATCCTCCCCTTTTAGGCTCGGGTTTCAACATCACCCTCAAGGTTCAGCAGATGTTAATGCAAAGAAAAACATGTTTGATTCCTATATTGAATTTTCATGTATTTAACAAGTTGAGGAAAAGAGATCAAATGTGAGGCTTGCCAAACATTTAATCTCCTTCTTGCATTCAATATTACAGGAGCAAGAACATAAGATTATTTTATCATATTACTCTAAAAGTACTTTTAAATTGCATTTCATGGTGTGAAATCGCGGAGATATAGTCATAATATGGATAATATATTATATATGTGACGTTGTTATGGCTGTCATTACACAATGTAACTAAATATGTAAACCACTACTGGTTTATCAATTTTAATAATGGCGTTATATCACTCCAAGATGTGATCCCGTGTGATCAAATTTGAAGTTCCTTTTAAATAAGCAAAATGATTAGAAAGTTTTGTTTGCTATAAATTTTCAGAGGCACTTAAAATGTACTCACTTTCTTCCAGCATTTGAGCATGACCTCAGTGTCATTGGTGAGCTGGCTAGTGACCTTGAGATAACATTCTACAGCACGAGCATACTCCCCGGATGACTCCCACTCTCTAGCCTGTTGTACCATTGACTCCCCACCTCTGCAATAAATATTAACAATTTCAAGTAAGAATGATCAATTGTCTTTAGATAAACTGAAAATAAATCAGAGAATTATAATCTGCCTAAATCAGTATTTGGAGGCTGACTGGAAAGCCGGCCTTAAAATACTGCATTTAGGGAATTATCCTGAAAACTTTCACCCACGTAAGAATATTAGATGAACTACATAAACCATTTTCATTCTTTTGTTTTTGTTTGATTTGATTCTTTACGTCCCATCAACAATCTTTCAGTTATATAGGGACGGGTCTTCCTGGGTTGAACCAGTACTAAGCTAGGATAAATATGTCTTGCTCAAGGACCACAACGCAGTGACGCCGGTGAGGCTCGAACCCGCGGCCCTTCGGTCTCGAGTCAAGCACTCTACCACTGAGCCACTGCGCTCCCTCCATTTTCATTCTGATGGATTAAACCCATACATATTCCTACATTGAGCATGGAATTGTCCATTTTGTTTTTTGAAAGGCTGCCAGTCAAAATTTCTATAAAACTATGTATTTCTGTCCCTGAAGATTTTAATCTTAGCAAACAGTGCAGACCCTGATTAAATGCTGCCATATGCAACATTTCATCTGGGTCTTCACAGTTTGCCAAAGTACCTGTTTACTGGTATCCAGAATGAAAAGGATTAAGGTAAAATATCTTAAGACATAATGTATTTTATGCAAATGTGAATAGAGAAAATGTCATGATTATGGCTATGGATAGCTTCCAAAAAATTAAAGGCCTAAATTGAAAAAAAATATGTTTATTTGGTGTTTCCTCCCTACCTAGTTAATATTACCCCCAAATCCCAAAAATTTAAAGCCTCAGAATGAGATTGAGATTTTTCACTTTTCATTTCCACCTATTGAGCAAAATGCATTAAAATGCATTTTGCTCAATAGGTGGCGATGAAAAAAAAAAGACTTACTGAGGCTATAAATTTGGATAGGAAAGCTGAAATTATGTCTTTCATTCTTACATTTCATCTCCAACGCTTGTGTGAATTCTGTATCTTTTTCTGACAATATTTTTCCATGAAATAATTAAGACAAGCTTGTTTCTGAGTATTTAAGTTAACTTGTTCATTAACACCATGAATAATGAATGTGTATGGGGAAAAAGTTACCTAACTACTCATCTCTAAAACCTCCCAGTATGAAGTTTTGTTTGTGTTTGGAGCTTTATGTCCCAGTCAACAATTTTTCAGTCATTTTGGGATGATTTCCTGTCTTCTTGGGTTGAACCAGTACAAAGTGGTGGATAAAATGTCGTGCTCAAGGACACAACACAGTGACTCTATATGTGGTGAGTCTCTAACTAGCAACCCATCAATCCACTGTCTAATGCTCTACCAACTCAGCCACTGCGCTTCACTCCTGTAGGAAGTGGCAAACCAATTATTTCTTATCCCATATAGTCCAAATGGAATTTCCCGTCCTTATCATTTGGAGGAATCCGTTTCGAATTTAAGGGTTGTTTTAAAAGTATATTTTTGTAAGCAAACAGTTCAAAACCTGATCAGACGCCGCGCTCTGCAGCATCAGATTTGGTTTTTCATTGTTTGCTGACGTCCCACAAAAAAGGATGTTAGGCTTATATGGGTTAAGCATGGCCTAAACTTCCTACCTGGTGGACTGGTCTGTCATCACTCTGTCGTACTCATCTTGCAGTTGTTGAAGTTTATGAGGGACATACTCTTTACACACTCTCAAAGCATCTTGCCACATGTCAGAATCCTGTAAGAAATTTTCACTTTTATAACATTTACAACCATTTTTTTTTGTTTGTGTTTTTTCCTCCTTTAATTGAACTTTGATCTTTATGGCCTAATCAACAGTAATTCAGTCATGTTTAAATTTCATTTATTTTTCCTTTTTTTTGTTTATGCAGGCTTTGACAGCTTTTGAATTTTAGGTTTTTTTAAGCTTAGAAAACAGTTGTTGAGAAAATGGTTTTGTGTTGATATTTTACCTCATAGTCAACAATTTTTCAGTTATGTCAGGACGATTTCCTATCTTCCTGGGTTGAACCAGTACTAAACAACAAAGTTTAAAGTATCTTGATCAAGGGCATGATGCAGTGTCTCTGGTCAGTGAGAAAATGCTAAAAACACTCACTGTAACACTTTTACCTGAGCTCAAGGGAGGAAGATATCTGCACTTGAAATCTCCATTTGTTTGAAATTGTAATTTGAGCCAGGACATGAGATTTCCAACAACATGGTATGTGCGACCAGCAAAGGCTCAGACCAGCCTGCACATACAGGCAGTCTGATCAGAGCCTTTGCTAGTCGCTTGGGTATTCTATGAATGTTAAGCTACTGACCGAACAGCATTTGGAGTTTCTACACTTGAAAGGAGGCTGCACAGGCTCATCTGAGTCTACACATGTCAAAATGCCACATTGTTGGAAATCACATGTCACAGCTCATTTGTTATTTTATGTTATTGCAGGCTTTGACAACTTCAGTGTAAAGTCTAGAGAATGTATCTGGGATTTTTTTTTAAACAAAAATGTAAAAAAACGTTACCCTGTAGTACTTGACAGCCAGTTCTGGCCTCTGGGCTCTCAGTAGGTAGGTCTCTGCCCTGGAAAATTCCTTCTCTTCAAACGCAAACCTGGCCTGGCCTACCAGAACATCTGCCACTGAGTCTGGATCAGAGGCTTCAGCAACACGCTGAGCAGAGTCCCAGTCCTGGTTGTGGACATACCTGACATAAAAGATAGACACAGCCATATTAGCTATACTCAGGGATTTTTTCGGGTGTCTCAGAGGCCGTTATAAGGCCCCTGTCCCAATGGCAAATGCCTACATTTTTTCCCGATTTGAACAAAAAAATTCCCAATCAGAAGGTCATTTTTATGCAAATGAATGTAGTTAACAAATTGCCTTCATTTTCAATGGACTTTTAATCAGAATAAAGCATATAATCAGGAATAAGAGTGATTCAATGCAGTTTTAGGGTCCCTGTTTAAGAAAATGATACAAAAATGAATGATGAAATTTTTCCCAATTTGGGTTAAAATGCCAAAAATTTCCCAAAGCAAAAGGCGCTAGGGCCCCTTCCCAAAAAGGTTGAAAAAATCCCTGATACTATAAGTAAAGTCTAAAAGGCCAATATGGCACACACATTCTTCAGGGCCTTATATAGCTCCATAGGCAGACATGAAAAGTATAAACTAAAAAAAAATTTAGGCGGAAAAGCTCATATGATGATTTGAATTTTATATCTAGCACTTGAGTGATTTTTCTTACAATATTTGGCTAATAGAATTTTAAAACAAGCTTATTTCTGACAATTGAAGTTAAATTGTTCATCAGAATCAAGAATATGAAAAGAAAATCTGCCCACAAAGCTACCAATCTCTAAATGCTACCTGCAGGAAGTGGTAAACCAAACATATTTTAAGCATGGCTAATTTATATAAGTATTGGCATTCAAGATTTATCTCTTTTATAGCTTCAATGCTGTACTTAGAGATTAATACATGGGCACCGCTGCATCACCAGGCAATTCTGCCGGGTGCCTCCGTATTTGTCTGAGGGCATTTATGCCCTCAGGCAAATTCGGAGTGCCGGGCCGATATGCCTGGTAAGTTGGCAGCTGCCATGTTTTAAACTTTTTATTACATGTTTACATGCGGGTCTTCACGTTGCTGCGACGTGAATGATGTCATTTATGATGCTGAGGGGGCACGCGACAGCCGATATGGGTACACGAGATGGCTGACATGGGTTCATGTTAGGGCCGATATGGGTTCAAGAGAGCAGGTCATTATGGGTTTGGAATCACTAGCAGTATCAGCCCGGGTAACTCAGCATTTTGTTACTATTTCTAGTAAAACATGTAATAAGTAATAGATAAAGGATACTTTTCCGAGGCTTTCTTGTTTAAACCGCAAGGTGGGCATAGCCCACCGAGCAGTTTAAACAGAAAGCTGAGGAAATATCCTTTATTTAGCTTGTAGTATGGCGCAGGCGCAAATAAACACGTGTTGCTGACACCTGGCGAAATTTACATTCGCTCCTCCCTGCATCCGGCCTAAGCTGTCAATTATATTACATTTACATACGGGTTAATTTGTCGCTATTTAGAAAGTTCCCGTATACATTGTTGTTTAACTAAAATTGGAAGTTAGAGTACGGTTTTAAGCTCCTCCTTCATCGTTATTCTAGGGTGTCTGATTTAAACATCAGCAAAGATCAAAGAAAAAAGCATCGGCTATACAACAATGAAAGTTATTCAAATCCCTGGGACAGCACTTACATGAGAACAGCTTCTTTTGGTTTCCCAGCTCTGACAAACTCCATCTCAGCATCCTGGAACCGGCCTTCATCCTCTAAATACATGGCATGTTTCAGGTGTATATCAGGTAGCTTGTTCTTCATGGCAATCTTACCCAGCACAAAAGCAAAATCAAATGCACTGAAAGAAGAGAAATCTTACATGAGCCAGTCCATGAGATGATAGATCAGGCAAGTATGAGTAAAATTCAAGGGCTTTTCAAGGTCTTCTCCAGCCTCTCCAACAGTTTTCAAGGACTTAAGATTGATGAAAAATACTGATCTAAGTGTTCAAATTCTACTTCAGAAATGCTAGACTGAGATTATGGAGACATTAGTATTGAAAAAATAGTATAAAATTATTGTGATTATCTCAATAAAAATTCCAAAGAGAATTTATTGTACTAAAACACTATGTTTACTCGGTTTCAAATTTTAAGCGACTTGGCCTTTGTCAAGAAACAAATAACTGGAATTATGTTGTGAGCTACATCTCCATTGTCTAAGCCAACCAGTAAATATAAATAACGTAATGATATTGTCAGGGCAACATGACGTCACTTCCAATACCCCAAAACAAAACGCCCTGATGCATAAGCGCCAAATGATGGAAAGTCAGCCTCAAAATTCTGAATTCAGGAATAATCATGAAAACTTTCACCCATGCATAACACTGACACCATTTGTCTTCCTATGTGTGGCTGTTAATTTTTATCCTTTCCAAAGTTTGGTATAGGGTATGTGAAATATTATTACAGGGTTCCCACAGAAATTCAAAAACACAATTCCATGCTTTTTCCATGATTTTCCCCGTGATCAAGAATGTAATTTCCATGACTATTTAATGCACAGCCTCCAACCTCCCCTTTAAGCAGCATCTTCACCACTCTTATCCTAAATGCGGAATGCAGCAACAACAGCATCCTTGTAGACCATGCGTGCATTTTGAAATAATTAAAACAAGAAACCACTAGTAGCCCTAGCTGTCTGACACTTATGTGTCCGACAGCTAGTTTTGTGGCTACTGGTGGTTTCGTCAAATTATTTCACCAAATTCCATGATTTTTCCATTATTATTCAGGTTTTTTTCAAATTCCATGACTTTTCCATGCATGGAACTTTTTAGTGATTTTCCAGGCTTTCCATGATTTCCAGAGCTTGTGGGAACCCTGAATATAATTCTCACAAATGGGTGAAAACAGCAGAAGCCCCCATCTGGTGTTTTTAATCCTCTGCTTATTTATTTTTAATCATGCTTTCTTGAATTCCATTATATAGTCAATCAGTTTGATTCCAGATCAGGCCCAGCTTTTTGCTGGGCCAGATCTGGGTCCAAACAGATTGCAAAGGTTATCAGCAGACGGCACAAGCAGATGAAGAGTCAAACAAGCATGCACAGCCTTCTTATATAGGGCTAGAGAGCTAACCCTTGGTCTGAGCCTTCATCTATGCCCCTACTTTAGGAGAGCGAGGAGGGATGGTTCTGGCTAGACTTGCCCTTCATCACAAAAAATATCAACATTTATGGACAAAATGTTAATTAACAATGAAAATCACTGAATTTTTATTTGCCCTGTAATCTGAGGCACTACTAAATATGATCATTGAGTGAATTTCTTCAGCCCTGTCTGGTAGAGTACTAAGTAAAATCATGTTAACAAAATCTTAGATGATCATTCATTTATAAATAATTCATCAAAATAAAGGTACCAGTTCTAAGCAGTATAATCAATGGCTGCTTCCAGTAGGCCAAACTTGTTAAGAAGTTTCACAGCAGAATCTCCTCCCAGACTCTTGGCCCTTAGATAGGCAACTTGCTTAGAAGCTGTCTGACTGCCTTGTGCTTTGGTAATAAATCTATATAAACCTACCAGTTCTCTGCAGCATAATCAATGGCTGCCTCCAGTAGACCGAACTTGTTAAGAAGTTTCACAGCAGAATCTCCTCCCAGACTCTTGGCCCATAGATAGGCAACTTGCTTAGAAGCTGTCTGACTGCCTTGTGCTTTGGTAATAAATCTATATAAACCTACCAGTTCTCTGCAGCATAATCAATGGCTGCCTCCAGTAGACCGAACTTGTTAAGAAGTTTCACAGCAGAATCTCCTCCCAGACTCTTGGCCCATAGATAGGCAACTTGCTTAGAGGCTGTCTGGCCTCCTTGTGCTTTGGCAACCTGGAAAAACAGATAATATGACTATTTTCTTGATAGTGTACCCTGTTTGTATCTAATATTCTAACATATTGAACAATGATAAGCAGTTGTTTTGGATAGTTTTGTTTATTGGTCAGATGATACCATGATGTTACAACGCGCAAGTAGCAGCTTAGCAATCCAGCCATTTTTTGTAAATTTATTTTACGGCCAAAGGATGGCAACTCAAAAGACAGCCCCTCAAGATTTAGTGTCACAAGTGACAAGCTTGTCAAAGTACAAAGAAACCGAAGACCATAAATAAAAATAGATTTTTTTGTCACAGGTGCATGCAAAAACTTGGAAGGTGGAGAATCAATGCGTCAGAAAAATTAGCCCCGCCTTCTTGAGGAATGTACATATATTGCTTGACAGGTTTATTTTTGTAAGAGCCGCGTCATGAGTTTTGTATAGATGCAGATCAGCTGTGCAGTAATCATGCAGCTAATCAGCGCAATATAACCAGGAAGTAACTGCCAATTGCTCAAAAGCTGTATGTTGGGGCGTAAAGTGATCTATGTGACATATATAATTGTTCATACAAAAATATAGCCAAAGGTATCCGTCTCCTTGACAAAATAGCCATTTTAGTTTATACAGGAAAAATTTCATACAAGTAAGAGCTTTTGAAAGCAATATCCCCTTGAGGTATTACTTCTTAAGATATTATAAGGTTAATTATTTGTTGCAAAAGTATATAATTACATACATTACAAGGTTATTGGATTTGAATGAGGATGTATTTTGTAGGGACTCAATTTGTTTGGTTGACTCGACTTTCAAGTTTGTCAAGTACACAAAAATTATTTGCCCCCACAAAATATATCTCCATACATATTCAATAAACTTATATTGTTGCTAGATGTTAAATTACATCAAAGGCTTACCCTATGAGCTTCATCCCACATGTCTTGAGCTCTGTACATATTTACACCTGCCTTCCAGTCTCCAGCTTCTACATAATAAATTTCTGCTTGCCGCCAGTTACCTTCATTTTCTAGTTCCTGTAGAATAATGATGGCTAGATTAATATACATTTATTTGTTTGTTTTGATTCTTTACATCCCAGTCAGCCATTTTTCAGTCATGTGGGGTGGGTCTTCCTGGGTTGAACCAGCACTAAGCAGCGGATAAGTGTTTTGCTCAAGGACATAACACAGTCACTCCCCTGGGGGTGAGACTGACTAGCAACCTGGGGATCCTCAGGCTAATACTCCACCAACCGAGCCACTGTACTCTCCTAGATATACATAGGTCAAGATTATAAGATTACTCAGATAGTAAGTGGTCATTTTTCTGAACCCTTTTCATTCTAATGGCTTATCCCATACATGCTGAAACTATATATGTATGAAATTGTCCATTTTGTATTATAAGGGGTCACAGGTCAAAACTTCTTTTAATGATGTATTCCTGTCCCTGAAGGATGTTTTTATATAAAAAAAACAGTGCAGACCCTGATGAAATGCCGCAAAAGGCGGCATTTCATCCGGGTCTTCACTGTTTTCAAAAGAATCTATTTACCGGTATCCAGAATGAAAGGGTAAAAAAATACTGTGGGTCCTCAGCTGTGCATGGAGCACACAGCAGACACTAATCAGATTCACATATCTCTTGTTAAGAAAGAATCCCGATTTCCAACATTTCTTATTTCTCTAAGAACACTTAGGTTCTTGGTACTCATTAAAAGCACCACAACAGTCCAATAAGCAACAAACAAATGCCCATCAGATTTTGGTATTTACTGCATATGAAAAAAACCCTACTTTAAATGCACATGCTCATCTTTTCAAGCAATCTAGATGTTTGATATTTTGTCTGACCCTTCTGATAACTGCCGCAGGTATATAAGACACATATACATGTACAGCCTCTATGTATGAGCCAGCTTTTACAGCAATGCATAGTGTGTCTGGACAAGTTGCAAAGTTAAGCACTATAGACTTGGTTAGAAGCTTGATATGTAACCCAGCCATTGAAGCATGGGCGACTATGGAGTCGCCACTCATGGTGGGTACAATCACCTATACATCAAATATATTCATACTTTAAGTATGGGAACAGCGATGGTTCTGATGAGACTCTGTAACTGTGCATGCTCACCTGAGTCTTGGCTGCTTGCTGACGTGACAAATACCAAATTCTCACGTGTTGGCTTATATGGGCCGCGCCGCTTGAAAACCTGTCTTCAGGGTTTCTGACAAAGCGAGATTCAAACCAGCCTGCTCAGCTACAGTGACTAGCTAGAAAATTGTAATTTCTCTCATAGCAAGTATAGATATGATACTTTCCATTAAGCGCAAAACAAAGGCTCTGATCAGACTGCGCAGATGCGCAGGCTGGTATGCGCATTTGTTGTTCGCAAACCTCGGAAGACAGGTTTTCTCGCGTCAAGGCCCATATTATGTCCAACTTTCTACTAAAACAAAACCTCTTATCTGTGCCTATGCCATAGAGTCTAAGGCAATGGAGAGGAGAGGGGGACATAAATCTTACCTTAGCAAGGTGTATGTAGGTATCTTGAAGGAGGTCAGGATGGTGGGCTTTAACAAGACGGACCATCTCATTATACATTTTCTGTTTCTTATACATAGATATAGCTAGATCAGGTTCTTTCACAGCTACAAATAATCTGAAACATACACAAAGCACACTCTCAATACATGTACATGATATTTACAGGTGCAAACAAAACATTTTAATCCATCTTAATCCATTTAATGTATTTTCCCATCCTTATCAATTGGACGAGTCCATTTTCAAATTTAGGGTTGTTGCTTGGTATTTTTCATTTTTACTAACTTCTGTGGGCAAACAGTGGGGAACCTGACCAGATGCCGCATTTTGCGGTGTCTGATCTGGTTTTGCACTGTTTGCCTGTGTCCCACAAAAAGGATGCTAGGCTTTTTGGGTTAACTAAAATAATTTGCTGCCAAGTAAAGCGTGCTGAAAGGATACACTTCGAAAAGGCTTCTACTGCATGGAATGGTTGGCAACAATATTCTAGCATGCTTATGGCCAACAAAGTAAACAAAACAATGAGATATGGCATTCAGCAATTGCTGCACATCCAAATTCAACAGTGTACCAATGTTTAACATATCTCCTATCACACCATTCTTAAGTAGGCTCAGATATTCTTTGACTTTTCACTTACTGTATTGGCGGCACCTCATGAATGCGTAATTAGGACTGGCCAACCTTAGATAAAGGTAAAAGCTAAAATTGAGGCGTGGTTTTATTCAAAAGTAACTGTATCATCTTGCGCCATTACCTCAGTATAGACGCAAAGCACATTATTTAGTCCTTAAAACGCCAGCAAAATAACTGCATCTGAAAATGTCTATTTAACATAGGCATAGAGGCAAACATTGTGGACCCAGATCGGACTGCTCCTAAAGGAGCGGTCTGATCTGGGTCCACACTGTTTTTCTATGAGGCTTCAAATATCTTAGTGGACTACAAAAAACATACATTTGTGATTATGCACTTTAAAGGTTAATAATTGTGAGTTCAGTATGTATACGGTTAGGATTTTCATGAAATGCACACACGTTTGCGCGACCTTAACAACTTATTTGTTCTACACCAAATTATAAATAAACCTAATTTCCCTTGTTTAGCAGATGAAATAGCCAAACCACGCCCAGATATGAATATTAAAGTTTCTGACTTTACAGTAAGTGAAAAGTCTATTAATACTAATGTCATCCAAAGATTTTCAGTGCTAAATGTACAAATTTTTGCGGTCAGACTAATATATCAACTTCAGGTTAATGAAGAGAATAGCCTTATAAATCACCTCATGAAAAATCTCTACCAATGTCTGTGGCAAAAATGAAAGTGGCCTGGCTGAAGTTCAAAGGAGTACGTGCATTAAGGGACTATTTTGGCCCCCTCTAGAGCCAAAAACTGAAAGTTGCCTTTCACCAATTTCATCTTATTGGTTTATTGGAAGAATAGCCCAAGTGTAAAATTCTGGCATTTATTTTACTTTTACCGGTTGATATGGTAACCAAAATGGCCGACAAATTAGGCTTTAAATAGAGAAATTGCCAGTTTAGGCCAAATTTGAGGCTTTTGGAGACCGATTTTTTAAGAATGAGATATCAGCACAAGCAAATACCAAAAAAATCTTTTAATATATTTTGTGCCGTGATTATTCTCATCATCTGTTAAAATATTTTTTTGGTGTTTGCTTGTGCTATTTATTAATTCTTCTATTACATGTCTCAAATTTGCTACAAAATGGTCATTTTCCTATTTTCATCCTATTTTGGCACCCCTTTTTGTTACCATAGCAACCTAGAAGTCTAATCAATACCAGACCTTTACACTTTGGCTATTGTTCTAATAAACTAATAAGAAGAAACTTGTGAAGAGCAACTTTTAATCTTGACCTCATAAGGGGGCTAAAATAGCCTCTTAATGCACGTACCCCTTTGAGACCTCATTAAACTCCAAGGAAAAAGTGTGGTTAGGTGAACTGACCGTTCCGCCGTGACCATAGCTGTTGACTTGGGATGTAAAGCAACAAAACAAACAAAACAAAACAAACCTCATTAAACTAGAGTCAGATGAAGAATCTGCTATCTGATTATGTGACTAGCAGCACTTCAGGTGATAATAATTTAGGCAAATAGAATTCAAACTTACTTTTCTGCCTCTTTAAATTTCCCTTGGTCCTCCAGCTGTCTGGCCTGAGAGATGTATAGAGTAGACACGTCATCAGACTTCATATAGGTTGATGCCATCTAAAAAAAACAAACAGGATGAGATTCATCAGGTTTATGAAGAGTCTATGGTCTCTGTTTCATTGCTAGCAGCGGCTTTTGCAAACAGTTTGGACCCAGATCAGGACGGACAGAATGTCAAATAAGCACTCTTATCTGGAGGCCTACTGACAGGATAGCACATTATGTGGCATCTCTTTTGGATTTCGAAAGTATCAAAACACTTGTTTTTACAGAATCAAAAAGGTTTATATCTTGTTAGCTGATCTGAAAGTTCATTGTTGTTCAGTTATAATTTTTGTATAATATTTAACCCTTAAAGCACTAAGAAAAAAAAGCATCTGAAAATATCGTCTGCTGAAGTCGTCTGCTGCAAATAATTGCCTAACATTACTGACAAATTAAGCATAGAAGCAAACAGTGTGGACCCAGAACAGACTGCTCCTATAGGAGCAGTCTGATCTGGGTCCACACTGTTTGCCATAGAGGCTTCTTAAACATTTCAGCAGACGAGAAAAGCAGACAACTTTTGCTGCGATTTGCGGATTGAAGATTAAAGACCTTACCTTGTGCGCCATTTCCCATTTTCCTGCAGTGTTATACATGTCCACAGCTTCTCTGGTACATCCTGCTTCTACATACAACTTCTCTGCAGTCTGAAATTGAACAATTAAATTAGACTTACCTGTAAGTCGACATTTGATATAGATTTTGTTTATCCTAAACTACCAAGGGATTATGGGAGTGAACGTGATTGGGTCACGTGATCAGCTTCAGCCTTTAGAGCAGTACCAGATCAGGGTGCAAGGAAAAACCCGGAGAAAAAAGGGAGGGAACTAGGGTGGGCCCATAATCCCTTGGTAGTTTAGGATAAACAAAATCTATATCAAATGTCGACTTACAGGTAAGTCTAATTTAATTGTTCAATTTTGTTTATCCTAACTACCAAACGGGATTATCGGAGTTTTCAGAGTCCTTGCATCCTGATCTAACAAAAATGCTGGAAGGTCAAATTAACTCGATATCCTTCCAAAACAACATTAATTCAACCGGTAGGTAACTTACCAAACTATTTCCTTACTTTGACTTCACTCTTTGCAATTTCCAAACTTCACCAAAGTCATCTCTGTATTATGTGCTATATACAACATGATGGAAAACAGTCAATTCAGCATGAGTACCGTAATAAGTATGTACAACCAAATGCACTCAGCCCAACAAATCTGAAGGATTCTTTAATCAGCCATATCCAAAATAGTTGCACTAAATACACTGTCATTAGTGATTGGTCTATTGTAATGTTTCCTAAAAACACAGTCTGATTTCCACCCGGCTGTTCGAATAATAGTGTCAATAGGTACTTTACCTTGCACTGCACTAGTAGCAGCAGCTCTAGTAGAATGAGGTGCGAAAATATCCAAATTTATACCACTCTCTTTCAAGGTCTGCCTAAGCCAGTTAGAAATTGTAGTTTTGCTAGCAGCTTGATAAGGCTTGATTGTAGAAATCCAGAATTTTTGAGAAGATCTTAAATTTGCTGTCTTCTCCAGGTAACTATTTACACATTGAACTACACATAATGCCGCATTGCTAGGAAAACTTTCAACATACAGTTCCTGAAGATGATTTCCAGGCTTAGACTGTTTAAGAAGATCACCAATGCGGATTTTTACATATTTACTGTCTATATCCATATTTCTTAAATCCATCAACGACAGAGTTTGGATCCTTTGGCCTGTGGTAAGGGCCAACAAAGTCACCAGTTTCTTGGAAATGTCACGCAAAGAACAAGAATTGTTATCCAATGACTGAATGAAATTTAACACAGTATTTACAGGCCATGTTACATTGTATTTTGGTAAAGATGGCTTCTTGTTAAAAATACCTTTCATAAAACGTCTGACCAATAAATGAGAACCAATATCAATATTAGCCACAATACCTATAAGGCTTGATAAAGCTGATTTTGCAGTGTTAATACCACTATAACCGATCCCACTATTAAACAATTCTGACAAATAAAGTAAAACATTGTTTATATCGGAATTAAATTGATCAATATTCCTTTGCTCACAAAATAACAGCCATTTCTTGATATACGTCCAATATTGTTTTTTGGTTGAATCTCTCCAAGAGGAGAGGATGATGTCTGCAGATTCTCTCGATAAGCCTTTACTAATAAGGGATTTCCTGATACTTTGAAAATACCCAACCTCATTTTCTTTAATGGATGTATCTTCTTGTGGGGAGATGACAGACACAGTTCCGGCTTGGGTAGTAGGTACGGCTGTTGACACAATAGACTCAGTAGTGTTGGAAACCAAGGCTGAGTGTGAAAAATTGGTGCTAGCAAAATGGCTGTTGCTCTGTCTTGTTGAATCTTCTGCAGAATCATCCCGATCAAACTGAAGGGAGGAAAAATATATGCATTCAAATTAGTCCAAGACAAAGAAAAAGCATTGACTGCAAAAGCCATAGGGTCAGGCTTGTATGATACAAAGTTAGGAAGTTTACAGTTGTTCCTTGAGGCAAATAAGTCAATGTCGCAAGTTCCCAGACGTGTTTGTATTATCTGAAAAACTTCATCACATAACATCCATTCTAAATCATTATTCCTACTGAGCCGGTCAGCAACAAAATTGTCTGCACTAGGAATATGGTAAACTGATATCCAAATGTTACGGTCTTTACACCATTCCCAAATTTGTTTTGTAAGCTGATTGAGCTGAGACTTTCTCCCCCCCATTTTTTGCAGATACTTTATAGCGACCTGGTTATCAAGAAACAGTTTAACATGCTTGTCAGAGATAGTACTGCAAAAATTCTTGAGTGCTAAGAAAGCTGCTTTCAATTCCAGAAAGTTAATGTGCAAGTTCTGTTCTGTCAATGACCAAATGCCACTGAAAGTTTCATGCGAAGTTTTGTTAAATGCACCAAATCCAGTAAGTGAGCTATCCGATTCAATGATAATATCTGGCTCCTTTAACACAATGGGTTTGTTTGAAATTTTGACATTGTTTATCCACCAGTTTATACAATTTATACCCTCCTGAGATAAAATCATGGATGAGTCAAAATCCCCCTTACTCTCTTTCAGTGCCATATCTTTTTCGATTTCTAGCGTCTTGTAATAAAGTGGAGCATACTGGACCCCTGGCTCACTAGCAACAAATTTACCAATAATTCTTGCAACATCCCTGATAAGAATAGTTGTAGACTTGAGCAAACTTTTGCACGCAGATACAATTTCACTTGCTTTATCATCTGTTAGTCTTACTGTCATATTAATTGAGTTCAACACAAAACCAACAAAAGTGATTTCTTGAGTAGGTATGAGTACGGACTTCTCTGGGTGGACCGTAAAGCCTAAACTATCTACTAACTTTACTGTTTGTAAGGTATTTTCTGAGCATTCATCCTGTTCATTGCTTTTCAATAAACTATCGTCAATGTATGTAACATTACTATGCCCTATTTTTCTCATTGATGAAAAAACCGGTTTCAACATTTTAGTATAAACCCACGGGGCTGATGCTAAACCATTTGGTAGTGATGTAAAGGCAAAGAAAGTGTCCTTCCAACAAAAAGCAAGCCAGCCTTGGCTACTATGATTAACACATATTGAGAAATAGGCGTCCTTTAAATCCAGGCTAGAAAAGTAACAGTTCTTGGATATTAATGATAAAGCAGTCTTTAAGGTTTCCATTTTGAAATGATGAGTAACTACATAGTGGTTCAAATCCCGCAAGTTGAGAATCAGACGATGAGAGCCATCTCGCTTAGGTCTTACAAAAATTGAGGATACAAATTTAACTTCCGATACAGGTATTTGCCTAATAACACCCTTATGGAGAAGTTTGTCAATTTCATTATTTATAATACAAGACTCGTGAGCATTAAACTGTATTTGTTTTTTCCTACATGTGATAGGTGGTTGAGATAAAAATTCAATCGTATAACCATTACGCACAATGTCTAAAACCCATTTGTCTGATGTAATGTTAGTCCAGGCTTTGAAGCACATAGAAATTTTCCCGGAAAAGAAATTTGAAGGTGTATTGGTAATGTGAATACCCAAAATGCTACTTACAGTATTGTCTGATGTTATTGTTTTCGGCCCGCTGCCTGATTCCTTGGCTTCCTCTGGAATGGGCGGGCCCGCTTGTCTAAAAAATTCTTCCTCGAATCTCTATCACTTCGATATGTACCATATTGTCTGTCTGGGTATTTGAATTTCTTTGATCGGCTATCTGAATCATTATATGGAGATTTCCTTTTGTATTTGTTGGTGGATATTTCATGTGTGAATTTCTTTGTTTCATTCAGGTCCTTAATCTGCTTGTGTAAGTCATCCCCAAAAAGAAATTCTGATATTGGAGTAGAAGGGGAACAAAGTTTCCTATAAGTTTTTGAAACAGCCGGTTTCAACATGTGCCTTCTTATGTTTGAGGAATCCCGGTGTGCATAAGATAGCATTTGAAAAGCATCACAGGCTAGTTCAAATGTAGTGTTGTCCGAGTCTTTCTCGATGCACTGGTTCATAATCTGAATAATTGGCAACATTGCCTTTGTGACTAGCTTTTGGTTTTTGTATAATAGTTTATCACTGGCTTTGTAACTGTCTGCTAAACCATCAGAGCTCCATAATTCAGGGTTTATAAGGGGTACCCTGACCCATTCACAGTTCTCTGGCGTATTATATTTCTTGGAGAGTTCATTAGCATTGTTCTTAGAGAACAAAGCTTTCATGCCGCTGTTCACTGTCTTCGCTAATTTATCATTAATTTTCTCTCCAAAACTTTCTTTTTCTTCAAAATCTTGAGAAAGTTGATCCAATTTATCCAACTTGGAATCTTGTGGGGACTGTTTCTTGGCACTATCCATCAGGTTTTTGAACGACACACCTGATGTAGACGGGATTGGGTTGCCACGGTCGTCTATTTCGGCATCGCTATCATTCCCGTTACTACACGATTCTTCCTCTGAAGAAATGTCCGACAGTCCGGTTTCATTTTCACTTATGTTATGGGCTCTCGATTTATCCGCACGTCGATTTGAAATTTCTTGGCCAGTAGGCTGATCTGCGCTCTGTTTCGAATTCGACGCTGCAAATTGTTCTTCTAGCCTTTTGACTGACTGTTGAAGTTGATTCATCTGCTCAGCGGGATTGAAATACCCTCCATAGAAAGGATTGGGTGGAGCGAATGGCGAGAAAGTCGGCCATTGTTGTTGCGCTCTCGCTGGCATCTCATGAGCCGTCATGTGACCAGTGAAAGGCGGGAACGAGGCTCCTTGCCCGAATGGGTATAATGGCGGCCTAGTATAACTTGAAGAAGTCGACGGATCCGATGAAAAATCGGTAAATCCAAAACCCGCCGATGAAGTGGGCTGCAAACCACTGCAGAAAGCTCCCCCTGACGTGCTTGGAATCGCAGCGCTAACGCGCACACTAGGTTGAGTGTGCTTTACGGCCTCAGAGCTATCGTCATTTTGGACCGTAATTTCTTGGCAATTGTCCGCCATCTTTCAACCTTTGTCCCCGCAGGGTAAAAGGTGAACAAGAATCACAAAAAATCGATATAACGTGTATATCATCAACAGATAAACATATATCCAAAAACACCAGGAATAATCAAAAATCGACAACTGTCATTATTTCCATTAAAATCCAAATAAAACGAATATATTTTCACAAAAGCACCGCACTAAAAAGGCTTTCACACAATCACGATTCCTAGAAAACCACGCTCTGAAGCTGATCACGTGACCCAATCACGTTCACTCCGATAATCCCGTTTGGTAGTTAGGATAAACAAAATTAATTCATCACAGGACTAAAGGTAACAGGGCATATTTCTCAGTAGTTATTTCTTACTCCTCAGTTAACCCTTAAAGCGCCAATCACGACTGCAGCAGACGACAAATTTTGAGATATCTTTCCCAATTTTCGACAAAAAAAGGTATGATATTACATGAGAATTGTCTGCCAGCAGATGATTTTCATGAAATATCATGCCTTATTTGTTATTTCTGAAAAAGCGGCAAAAATTTTAATTGTCATCTGCTGCAAATTATAGGTGGCGCTTTAAGGGTTAAAAGGTATAAAAGTATGTCTCAATGAGACTATTCTTTCAAAAGGCATCAACAGGCTTGACTTTTGTCAGAAAGCTAGTGTTTGAAACTTAACAACATTTACAGTGCTTTATAAGTTGTATTTTACCTCATATTCCACTTTAGATTCATAAAGATCAACAATCTTTCTTGAATATTTCAGGGACGTAGCTTCATATACGCAAAAACACAAGTGTGTAAACATTTGGACCACAAACATGGGAAGATTCTATAACAGTACTAGTGGATTCATAGTGTTATGTCTACAAAACGTGTGCGTTGAACCAACATTATTCTCTCTAAATTCAATTTTGACAGAATTTGTAATGATGTTGGTAGGCACACTTGATGATACGTGTAGTGAATGAGGGCCTGATCATAAAGGATTTCAATACTCTACCATAACCTAGAGTGTGTTAATCTTGGCAAAGAGCCCAAACCCTGATGAGACGTCGCATATTGCGGCGTCTCATCTGGGTCTACGCTGTTTGTATATGTTCACTTTTCAAATGCATTCAGCCTGTTCCACAAGTGTGTAATTTGAATCCTACGCCCCTGTAATTGGCTCTGCCTATGAGATAATAATACTCGTTGTATATGTATTAAGTCATACTCCTCCATGCTGACCTCTCAATGGGGCTAATGATCAATTTTTCCCCAATCTCCTCCATATTTTATGTGTGAGCAGTGAAGGCTCTGGCCAGACAGTGCAGATGCACGGTCTGGCCTGAGACTTGGCTCCTCAACTATGTTTAAAGAACAAAAACCTTGTGCTGGCTCAAATCTCTTTACCTCATATTCTCCAATAGAAGCATAATGGTCAGCAATCTTCTTGTAGTATCTTGAAGCCAGAGCGGAGTCCTGTAACTCCAGGATCTGTACAGCTTTAGCCCATTGTCGGGAATTGATGGCCGTCTCTACAGCTTTGGTAATGGCACTGTATAAGAGAAATAAATCCATTGTCAATCTCTATGGAGATGAGTAACAAGAAAATGTTTTAAATTAGTTAACAACTTAATATCGTCTGGACAAAAAGTACTCCCCAGATTCGTTGTGAGACAAATACAAGAATCTATAAAGGTGTGCAGGGTGGAAAATATATGTCTCGAGAATCATAGTTTAACAATTTCAAGTTCAAATTAAATGGCTAACTGTCTTTAGATAAACTGAAAATAGATCACAGAAGCTATAATAATCTGCCCATTTCAGTATTTGGAGGCTGACTTTCAACTTAAAATCAGCCTCAAAATCCTGATTCAGGAATAATCCTGAAAGCTTTAACTTGCGCTATTATATATCAAGATTCGATTTCCTTCATGATCATCAATTTCAGCTTTTTTTATTTTGAACAAGCTACCAATGGTTTCTCAACACACTGAGATTGGCCATTACATGTTTACATCGCATAGTCATTGCACTGACATCATTTAATTACCATGTACAAAACTTCCATTTCAACCATGTGGAACATTTCCAATAAGTTAACAAAACTCCAAAAAGATCTTAGGGGAAAATATGAAAATCCTAAATCTAGGATTTATGGTTATAAGTGAGTAGGGAAAATAGAAAGAGAACTCACTTTGCCTCAATATAGTGGTTGATAGCAGCATCAAGTTGTTTCTGTGCTACAAGATAATCACCCCATTCTTCCTCTAGTTTCACAACTTCAGCAGGGAAGGCATATCTAGCAAGCTCCACAGCTGTCAGAAAATAAAACAAACAACATTCAAAGACAATATAGCTATCCAGAATTACTTCATTAAAAAAAAAATGAAAAAAGCATTTGACATCATAAACATAATCATTAGTACATTAAAATCATGTCAGAAATATATTCAGTTCCTTTTCGGTTGACAGTCACATTCAACTAGTTTTCTGTCTTGGCGCAAACTGCAGTTAACTACATGTATCTCAATGTTCCTTGGAAAACGTCTTCTGAGCAGTGTATTAGTACTTTCATCTGTAAAAGACAACTGATAACATGAATAAAAGGTAGGGACCATCGGGAGATAATAATCTCAATGAATGTAGGACTTAACAGCAAGAAATAGAAAGCAATAAGTCAGACTACCAAAACAACTAACAAAATTTGAGCCAGTGCATGTGATTTCCAACAATATGGCATTTTGACATGTGTAGACTTGGACGAGCCTCTGCAGCCTCCTTTTAAGCTTAGAAACTCCAAATGATGTTCAGTCAGTAGCTTAACACCCATAGAATATTCAAGCGACTAGCAAATGCTCTGATCAGACTGCGCGTATGCGCAGGCTGATCTGAGCCTTTGTTGGTTGCGCATACCATATTGTCGGAAATCTCATGTCGTGGCTCAAATGACAAGTTGAAGACACTACAGCTATTCCCATCAGCAAGCAATAGAAAGTGAGAAGTAAAATTACCAATTCAAATAGCTACCTATTTCACAACACAGCCGATCTCTGAAAACCTTTTAGTGCCCCCCCCCCTCCCCCCACCCCAACCCCCCACACAAAAAAAACAACTATTATTTATTTTTGTTAATCTGACAGCATGATCAGTGTTCAGTGTTTGCAAATTCTACCATAATTCTGATATTGAGGCTTTCATTTTTACCCACAACATATCTTCGGATAGGAAATAATGAACAGAACTATTTTTGGTGACAGATATTCTGTGAAGATCAACCCCTTTTAACTCAAATTACTGTTAAATCATTTTTTGTTTTGACATTTTGAAACAGTCAGAAATAGTGACAGATTTCAGACTAAGTCACAAAATATTTAAACTCCCCAGCAAAAATCTGAAATATGACTGACCTCTCCTGTAAGCTTTTCCTTTCTTGAAGCAGGACATTGCTTGAGCCGTATCACGAATCTTCTCATACATATCTCCAGCCTGTAATAAGGAGATAACTTCTTAGTGTAATCCATTTATTGTAATTTGACAATTTTAAAATTATTGTAATGTCCCTCACAAAAACAGTCAATCATATCAATCATATTAATTAATGCATATTTGAAATTGAAATACCTGCTTCAGTCAATTAGTTAACTGGTCATGCTGATCACATGGCATGTTTGTGTAAATATCAGACAAGTACTTTGATAGACTATAAGAACTTTGGACATACTGGCTTAAATGGTGCAAATTTACAGCAAAATCAAAGTAAATAACTCTTGTGGTATATTCGTGCTATCTTGTTGAAATACATATCCACTCTAAGAAATGTCATTTTAGCTAAAAAAAGGTCTGCTATGAAAATTCCATATTAACAAACAGGTTAGCATAGTTTGAGCCCTGAAAACATTTTTGTTCTACTATATTGCATTCATAACGGCCAAAACTCTTTCAAGTTTTGCCATAATTTTGATAATGAGGTTGTAGAGTTCAAAGAGTATTGCAATTATTATTTTCTCGGTAGAGACAGAGCTACTTCTTTGTTTGAATCAAAATTTTATCAGATAAAAACAAGGGAGACTCTGCCTGTTTGTCTACCTTTCAAGCAATTGCATCAATTGAGTATCATTGAGGAATAGCTATGTTTTGCCCGCGTATATCTCTTTATTAAGTCTTCAAATTGAATAGTACAATTCTATGAATAACACTTAACTATATACAATAAATAAAATGTAAGCTATTACTAAGTGCATAAATAGGAATATCAGACTTGCAGGCTTAACAATGAACATTTTAAAAAAAAAAGAAGGAAGAGGTAAAAATAGAAATGAAAAGAAAATATGTGTCTGTGACGCTTCATTCTTAAGGCATTTTTACCCAGGTATATAATAATACCCCACCACTATTCTATAGTGTGGTATAGGAGCATCAAACTTAATCTAAAATGAGGTATATTTTACCCTACTTCAATGGTGTGTGTCTCACCTCTTTGTGATGCAACATGACATTTCCACAAGAAACTCTATTTCTTTTCGTTGAGTGGAATAGGGTTGACTTGTGTCATCAAATATTAGCAGTGTTAAAATTCACCGCTCAGAGCTAAAAGTACAAAGATTAATAGCTAGATACAAGAGTATAGTTTCATACTGTAAAAAATTTAGACCACTTACCCTCTCATAGAGTTCTCCTTTGATAAGAGCAGCAGCAATTCTTCCTATCAGATCTGTATTACCCATCAGTTCCTGTCAACAAAACATAAAGTACTGGAATCTATCTTTAACACTAAATGTCATTACTGTGTACAATGTTTAAATAAGGACAAGCAATAGGAAATAGTTATTATTGACAGTACTTGACACTTCCAAGCATAATGTCATGCAAATTAATGAAGGGAGTGTTTAAAAAAAATAAGGTTAAACCACTGTTCAAACAGCACGTTAACCCATTGTAGACCCCAAACCCCTAAATGAGTACCTTCGCAAACAGTAAAGACCCTGATGAAATGCCGCATAATGCGGCATTTCATCAGGGCCTCCACTGTTTGCCAAGACAAAATCAATCTTCACAGAAAGAAATATAATATTTTTTGGAGATTTTAACCTGCAGGGATAATTCTGGAAGGGGCCCTGTGCTAAAAGGCCCCTAATCTAATTTTTCTGAAAGGCCCCTTCTTCTAGAAAGCATGGGCCTTTTTATATGGTAAGTATATAGGAAAGTGCTGCTGTTTGAGTTCTTTTCTACGAAATTCCCTCAAAAAGGCCCATCGTGTCTGTGAGCCAGAATTATCCTTGAACCTGTGCCCTCACTAAAATGGGTCATCCTGAGTTAATTGTATCAAACTGTATGAAAAATTCCATTGGTACAAAAAGAGTTAACTTCATGATCTCAACATTGATTTGGTCTCATTGACACGGACTTCAAACTGCTATGAACATTGATATTTTACAAAAATGGTACACCTCATCCGATAATCTACCATGGTACAACCTGTCTACAGGCTTTCTAAATCATGTAGCACTCAGACCTATCTGCTCAGCTTCATAGACTAGTTGGAATCATGAAGCAAGTGTTGTATTCATACTATACGGACTGTGCCAAACGATCATGGTGAAGATCAGGAACATGTCGATCTACTAATTTGTTTTTCGCACACCATGTTTTCTCATGTTCTTTTTTAAGCCTTTGCATGCTGGGTAATTTTGCATGCTTTATGGTCATCTGGTGATTTTTTGGATTTCTGTCCTCTCTAAATTAAAAGTTTTCAGGAATACTATCAGAAAGTCAAACAGTTGGGATACAGATCAGCCTTGACTTTTCTCAGTCCAAACTGTTAGTAAAAAATATCAGCAGGCAATAAAAATCGTCACTAGCCAGGAACGAGTAAATGAATGGTTTACTTGATTTAAGTCAGTTTTTAACCATACATGCACATCTACCTAAAGTGGCTGAATAATCTCATAACCAATCTAAATTTGAAATATATAGCAGACAGGACTTTAGTTAAGAGTGCATAACGAAAATTTAATTTTCTTATTTCTCAACCAAAACATATGTTGTGGGTACTCAAAAGAACCGTCTCAATGAGACGATTCTTTTGAGCACCCAAAACATATGTTAAAATTGATAGGGAAGAAAATATTTACAATTTTACGCAGAAAAATTCTGTTTATCTAAACCTGTTAGCAGACTTACATCTCTACTGGTGGCAAGCCTAGCAGCCCTAGCAGGAAGTCCTGCCTTCATGTACAGGTTAATGGCTGCCAGGTAATCCTCTTCTCTCAAAGTTCAAACAGAAATATATAGCAAACTTACATCTCTACTGGTGGCAAGCCTAGCAGCCCTAGCAGGAAGTCCTGCCTTCATGTATAGGTTAATGGCTGCCAGGTAATCCTCTTCTCTCAAAGTTCAAACAGAAATATACAGCAAACTTACATCTCTACTGGTGGCAAGTCTGGCAGCCCTGGCAGGAAGTCCAGCCTTCATGTACAAGTTGATGGCTGCCAGGTAATCCTCTTCTCTCTCCTTCATCTCCCCAGCCTTCTCTTCTTGTCCTGTATCCATCAGCCACTGGTAGTAGTTCCGGCGCAGGTTCTCAAGCTCAGGGTGACTCTGAAATATTGACAACATTTCCAAAATCCTGAACTTAGAAAATTCAAATCTTAAATCTAAACTGTTTTTAATTCAGCATTTCAAGGTTGACTTTCTATGGAAAAATAGTCAAGGAAGACAATTTGAATTTTTGTTTGATTTGATTCTTTATGTCCCAGTCAACAATCTTTCAGTTATGTTGGGATTTGTCTTCCTGGGTTAAACCATTACAGTTACTATGCTAGGATCAATGTGTCTTCCTCAAGGACACAATGCAGTGATGCCCGTGAGGCTTGAACCAGCAACCCTTCAGTCTTGAGTCAAGCACTCTACCACTGAGCCACTGCTCTTCCACAATTTGAATGAAATAACACACTCATATTTCATAAAACACATTTAACAAATGTAAATGCTGTTAAGAAGCATCTTCTATTATCAAATATTAGCCAGGGAGTAAATACCTATTGAACTTAAAACGGGTGTAAAATACTCATTGTTCAAATTCCTCAACAGTCCATTCTGAATGAAATATAACAAAACACATTTTTCTGTGAATGTATTTAAAAATGTTTGTAATGTTGTCAACTGTTACTTGGGGTAGTAACATACAGTAAAATCTGTCTAAAACGGCCACTTTCAAAAAGATCAAAATGTGGTTTTCAAGACCAATTATTGCTTAATGCAGGTCAAAAGTATTGCAGAATGCTCCCCTCCAAGGGGAGCATTCTGCAACGCTTTTGACCTTCATTAAGCTATCATTTGCCATTAAGACCTTTGTTTTGTCTATTTTCGAGTGGCCGCTTAAGACAGGTTTTACTGTACTCTTTTATAATTTTAAAACAGAGAGTAAAATACTCATTGTTAAAAATGCTTTTCTAAGGCAATGAATAATTCCTTGGCTTCAGCAACTTCATTAAGCTATGATTTGCCATAAAGATCTTTGTTTTGTCTATTTTTGAGTGGCCGCTTACGACAGGTTTTACTGTACTCTTTTAGAATTTCAAAACAGAGAGTAAAATATTCATTGTTCA
The DNA here is from genome assembly GCA_964019695.1 of Loripinus fragilis. Classification (NCBI taxonomy): domain Eukaryota; kingdom Metazoa; phylum Mollusca; class Bivalvia; order Lucinida; family Lucinidae; genus Loripinus; species Loripinus fragilis. The sequence continues at coordinate 72,635,090 of OZ026518.1, forward strand.
AAAATCTGAATGAAGTGACAAGACTCATTTTTCTCTGAATGTATTTAAAAATGTTTTGAAATGTTGTCTAGTAACATACTCTTTTAGAATTTAAAAACAGAGAGTAAAATACTCATTGTTAAAAATGATCATCTAAGGCAATGAATAATACCTTGGCTTCAGCAACTTCTGAATGAAATGACAAAACTCATTTTTCTGTGAATGTAATTAAAACTGTTTTGAAATGTTGTCAACTATTGCTTGGGAAGAAACATACTCTTTTAGAATTCTAAAAATAGAGAGTAAAATACTCATTGTAAAAAATGTCTATAATACCTTGGCTTCGGCAACTTCTATGGCCTCCTCCCACATATGCATCTCTTGGTACATCTCCATGGCTTCATCAACATGATTCTATCAACAATAAAAATCTCGTGTAAAAACAGGGATTTTCCTACGCCTGTTTTGGGACCGAATAACAGCCCCTTCCCAATTAAAAAATGAGCAAAAACTTCCAAAAATGGTGTTTTATCATTCCCATTTTATTAGTCCTACATTTTAGTGAAAATTTCATGGAAATCCTATCAAAAATACCAAAGTTACAGATGCATGAAAATTTGCATAAAAACGTGAATGAAAACATGTTTTCATTCACATTTTTATGCAAATTTTCATGAGTTTTTATGAAGTGCAATTAAAGCAATTAATTTCTTGCATGCTTTTTAATCCGTTTAAAATTGAGGTCCAGTTCTTTTAGACTGCATCAAGTTTTCCCAATTTTGATGATACATAATGTTTTTTTTCCAAATTCATTAGGCCCCTGGCCCCGACTTCAGAAGTTAGGAAAATCCCTGAAAAATCAAAACAGGAACGTAACTCTCTTTCTCTCATGGCATTTTCTAGCTGTCTTTGTCCTCTTGGGGTAAGTGCATAGGACCAGTTAAACAAAAACATTTTGGCGAAAAATTGCGATAATTTTCTTATCCATCAGTTTAAACATGTGTTTTGGGTGCTCTCATTTAGACGGTTCTTTTGAGTACCCACAACATATGTTTTGGTTGAGAAATAAGAAAAATAATTTTCAGTTACACACTCTTATCTGGGGGCCTGCAAGTATTCCTTTTTTGCGTACCACTAGGTACTTATTCTCATGTACTCTATGCAGATGCATAGCCTTGCAAATTGATTTTATATTTTTCTAATAAATGTTTAATGCAATTAATGTATTTGCATATTCCTCTTGGCTTGCTTTGCTCATGTCAGCTATCATTTCAGCATAATGATCATCACACTAGACACTAAACTGATACATTCCTTAAGTTTTAAAATAAAATCTTCAGGTAATAAAATTTTTACAGATTATTAATAATAGAATTTAGGAATATCATCAATTCATTAATTTGTGGCAGCTAACATTTTTAGCTTATTGGAGATTTTCTTTGAAAAGCCTTATTTCATACTCAATACAACCAAGCATGAAATTTATCTTGCTAATAAATGTCAAAATGTCAACAATGTTGGCATTCTAACATTTATAAGCTGGATATCAGCAACATCTGAATATTTTAAGTATGTTCCAATCAGGAAAAAAATCTGCATTCTCCAATATTTTAGTTTTTATGAGCTGTTGAAATTTCATGCTCAGTGGAATTAATGTTCTACAGAGTGTATTTAGAGTTTATTTGTATGGTGTCTTTTGAACCATAGACATGAGAAAACCTGTCTTCTCAGTTTGCAACAAGGTAAGGCTCCAAACACTCTGCTCAGCTACAGAGACTAACCAGAACATTTAAACTTTGCATGTTGCAAGTGAAGTCATTATACTTTCTAGGGTAATAGTACAGTTTAACCTGTGTAAAACAGCCACTCAAAAAAAGAGAAAACAAAGATCTTTATGACAAATGGTAGCTTAATGAAGGTCTAAAGAATTGCAGAATGCTCCCCATTCTGTAATACTTTTGACCTACATTAAGCAATAATTGGTCTTGAAAAGCAATTTTCAGTCTTTTTGAGAGTGGCTGTTTTACACAGGTTTTACTGTAGCTTATTTGTCAGGCTCTCTAAGAGTATTTAAGCCATGACATTTGATTTCCAACAATGTGGCATTTTGACAAGTGTAGACTCAGAGGAGCATGTGCAGTCATCTGGTAAGCTTAGAAACTCCAAATGAAGTAATGTCAGTAGCTTAACAGTAATTGAATATTCAAGTGACTAGCAAACGCTCTGATCAGTCTGCGCGTATGCCCAGGCTGGTCTGAGCCTTTGCTGGTCGCACAGACCACATTATTGGAAATCTCATGTCAAGGCTCAAATAGTGTAGACTCAGATGAGCCTGTGCACTTGCCTGATAAGCTTAGAAACTCCAAATGAAGTTATGTCAGTAGCTTAACAGTCATTGAATATTCAAGTGACTAGCAAAGGCTCTGATCAGTTTACGCGTATGCGCAGGCTGGTCTGAGACTTTGCTGGTCGCACAGACCACAGTGTTGGAAATCCCATGTTGCAGCTCAAATAAGGAAGGTGCTGATCAGACTATGTGGATGCATCGGCTGGTCTGAGCCTTTGTCGTTCATGTGTAACAGTCAAGTTTTCTCGAGCTGGAGCCCAATTCTATGGGTGAAAGTTCAAAATTTCCAAAATCCTGAACTTTAGAAAATCAGAATTTAAAACTTGCTGTATGCCTCCAAATTATCAAAAATTCCAAGTTAAATGGTCAAATACCTTTAGATAAACAGAAACTAAATCAGAAAAGCTATTATTACCTGCAGAATTCAGTTATTGAGGCTGACTTTCTATGGCAAGTCAGCCTCAAAATTCTGAATTCAGGAATAATCCTGAAAACTTTCACCCATGCAATTCTAACCTGTTCCAGGTAGACCCCTTCTGCTTCCTTAAATTTCTTCTCCATGATGGCAAGCCTGGCGCGGACCTTGTAGTTATTGAAGCCATCCCCACCAACAGTCTTGGAAACTTCGTCAGCAATCCTAAATGTCTCCTTCATAAACCTAGCCTTGGCAACATCTCCTAGTGCAGCATAACATCTGTAGTAGAACAGAACAGGAATTTCTTGGGTGAAAGTTCAAAATTTCTCAAGTCCTGAACTTTAGAAATTCAAATTTTAAAACTTGCAGGATGCCTACAAAAATGAATAATTTAAAGTTTAAATGATTAATTGTGTTTAGATAATCGGAAAACTAATCAGAGAAGCTATCAAAATCTGCCTAATTCAGCATTTTGAGGCTGACTCAAAATCCTGAATTCAGGATTAATCCTGAAAACTTTTACCCATGGAGTTTTAAAATGTATCCACTAGTTTCTTGCTTATCCTATTAAGTTTGTTTTTATCTTAACCCATATAAGCCCAGGCCCCAGGATAAGAGTGTGTAACTGAAAATTATCTTTTTATTTCTCAACTAAAACATATGCTGTGGGTACTAGAAGAACCGTCTCAATGAGAAAGTTCTTTGGAGCACCCAAAACACATGGTTAAACTGTTGGGTAAGAAAATAATAACAATTTTAAGCTGAAAATATTTGCTTAACTAGCCTAGCAACATTTTTGTGGGACAAAGGCATACACTGCAGACCCAGATCAGATGCTGCAGAATGCAGCATCTGATCAGGGTCTCCACTGTTTGCTTACAAAATGTTCTATTGAAATTTGAATATAAATGAAAAATAACACTCAGCAACCCTTAAAATGGAAATGGACTGGTCCAAATGATGAGTGTGAAATTCCATTCAGCTTAGATGGGTTAAATATTGAGAAACAATAACTTCTGACCTTATTGTTCCTAAAAATGATATTTCATTAACTGCTTAGGTGTATACTCTGTAACATTAGAATGCCTTGATCAGACTGCTTCTTTAGGAGCTAGCTGATCTGGGCCTACAATGTTTGACACATGCATATGTCGCAGTGAAATATGGATAAGGTTTGAACTGGCCTAAATAAGATTTCATAGGTTATTAACCCTTAAAGCGCCAAGAAATAAAATGCATTTGAAAATGTCTTCTGCTGAAGTCGTCTGCTGCAAATAATTGCCTAACATTACTGATGAATTAAGTATAGAAGCAAACAGCATGGAACCAGAACCGACTGCTCCTATAGGAGTCTGGTCTGGGTCCACACTGTTTGCCATAGAGGCTTCTTAAACATTTCAGCAGACGAGAAAAGCAGACGACTTTTGTTGCAATTGGTGCATTAAGGGTTAAAGTTAACTCTTTCCCTGACAATATTGTCTGATGATAACCTCTGCAAACATTTTAATTTTAGAACTCAGCAAAATGCCAGGCCTGATCTGGATACAAACCATTTAGACACTCTAATGGTATTCCTGAAATAATTTCTTTGAATAAAATCAGCAAATGACCATAGGGCCAGTTAAGCAAAAAAAAATTGCGTAAAATTGTGATTAGGCCTAAATGAAATATATGTGTGGTTCCGGTTGCCGACCGTGCCTATTTAAAAACCTGCGACCCTAAACATAAAAATGGTGTTTCTGTAAAAAAAAAAAAATAGAAAAATGACCGTTTTCCGTAGCTGGTGCCGCCATGTGCTGTGTTCAATCTATATGCCAATAGGGCTCATATAATCTATAAAAGGGGTCATTCAGGAAAAGAAGGGGCCTTCATTTAAACAGGTGATTAAACAGTCAAATTTTACATGTTTTGTTTCCGAGTTCATCGGAACTCGATTGGTCACGAAAACTAATGACATTTGTAATTGGCCTTCAAAACAGCAACAAAGATCGAACTAATGTGAAATAAAGTAACTTTTAGATACATACAAACCTTCTTCATCTTTTATTACGGATAAAAACACAATATAAATTGTTACTTTACGGAAAATAGATTGCAAATAAGCTGATATTCATATTTTCGTACCGCGCAAGATTCGTACCGCGCGATTTCGGCCCCAGTATATATCTTCTTTACTGGCATCGATCAGTGCTGGTAATTACGCCTAGGAGTGCTAATTTTGAAGTTTGGTGAATAAACAACAAACTTTTTGTTGTGTTTGGAAGAAATGAGAGAGCCTTCATCTCCTCTGTTGTATGGGTAGTGACAGCATTAGGAGAAACATTTCAAAGTGGGAACAGTAAGGGGAAAACTTATTCTTCAGGACATAACTATATTTCTGGGGGCGTATTTCTAGTATCCAATGTGATAACCTGGTAATTTTCGAACTGTGGGCAGGTTTAAGTACGTGTCTTTTTCAATAGATACAGCACCACAATGAACCCTATGGAAGAGAAGGAAAGAAGACCAATACCCACAATGCAGGCCTCAAGAGATGTCCGATCAAACTCATCAAGCATTTTGCTAAACACTACTTGCATTTCGCCATCTGCAGGTCCAACTGGCAGCCGTCCTCAGAGCGTTGTCAATTTAATCAAAGTTTTAGAGTGTATGTGGATTTTTTTGGAGCGCAGTGGCTCAGTGGTAGAGTGCTGGACTCAAGACCAAAGGGCCGCGGGTTCGAGCCTCACCGGTGCCGCTGCGTTGTGGTCCTTTAGCAAGACACATTTATCCTAGCTTAGTACTGGTTCAACCCAGGAAGACCCGCCCCTATATAACTGAAAATTTGTTGACGGGACGTAAAGAATTACTGAAATCAAATCTGTATGTGGGATTCAAATCAGTGCTGCATCCCAAGGGGGGTACTCTAATTTTTTCCGCATACGTAGGCTCGGACCCAGCATCTACCGTTCACCCCCAAAAAATATCAGGAATTTCAGGCACCCCAAAAAAATATTTGAAATTTAAGCAACCCCAAAAAATATCCCAATTTTGTACCATAACCTTAAAAAAGACCCTAAATCCTCAAACTAGCCCAATTTTGTGATGACCCCAAAAAAATATCAAACAAAATCTTCATACCCCCCAAAAATATTCATTTTTCTGAAAACCCCAAAAAATATTGAAATTCAGAATTTTGAACCCAAAAAAATGGGCCGAGCCTACGTATATGTGAAAAAATCAGAGTACCCCCCCCCTCCCCCACCCCCTGGGTGCTGCATACTCAAGATTATAGGCCAAACCAAAGTTAAACAAATGTTGTGTTTTGACAACAGCAGAATCCAGGGTGAAGATCCATCCTTGTGGCTTCAGCCGCTGTACATTCCAAGGTGATGGTTCTGTGGTTGTTGATTCATTGTTTCTCATTGCTCCCGATGTTTGTGGGGTTTTGTGTTTGGTCCCTGTTTTTGTAATGCAGTACTTACTTAATGTCCTTTCTAGTTTTTTTCACTGTGGAAGAGAGAGCTGGTTGCTTTACTTTAATTGTGTTCTTACTGTCTTGTAGCGGTACATGTTAGTATGTTATGTGTCTTCCCTCGCAGTGCCGTGAGTTGGTCTATGGTCTGTGATTGTGGCATTTCCTCAGTTTCCTGGCCTTACATCCACTGTCTTGCTTTTTTGTGTTATCAGTGATGGTTATACCAATGTATTTTATTGACTGAACATTTCCAAAGGTTGGGTTGTGTAAGGAATAATCAAAATGAAATTGGTTGTGATGCTTATTCCTAGTCACTCTCATAGAGTGACATCTGGTTTCATTAAATTTCATTTGCCCATCAGCTTCCCTCTGTCCTAAGCTAGTGAGTTAAATTCTTCTTGCAGGATGAGACAGTCCTGAAGTGAATATATTTTCCTATACAGAACCCAGTTATCTACGAACAGAAGACCGGTAGACATCAAAAATTGCGCCAACTGCCTTTCAAATGGGCCAATGGGGTGTTCTAGATTGAAAATAATGAGTATGAACACAAGATACCACATTCACAAACTGCAGACAAACTTGTGGCACCGTGAGGAAGAGCCACACAACAATCATGAGACACTGGGAACACAAAGCAAAGGAAACCAGCTCTGAACACTGCATCATGTGATGAAAAACACAGCACTACTGCATATAGAGGCATCACCATGTTTCATAATATGAAGTGAGTCAATTCTATCCATAATCCTTGGTAACATGCGTACAAGGTAGTTTTCTTTCTTTTTCTAATTTAGTGGACTCAAATGACTGGTTTCAGAAATGCACAGTTAAAACAAACAAAACAAATATTTGAGACATAAAATATTAATTTATCTATGATATATCAAATATGTTTATTGACTCCCTCGTACTACATGTATATTCAGTATCATATTTTAGGCCGTCATGTGATTTTAATGTTATGTCTTAATTTAATGTTAGGGCCTACCTACCTACCCTATTTTTTTTTGGCAGCAAACAGGAACCACACATATATTTCATTTAGGCCTTATGTTCTTATCCATCAGTTTCCATGGAAGCGTGGTAGCCCAGTGGTTAGGCACTTGCCTCTGGTGCTAGAGGTCCCAGGTTCGATCCCCGCTCGCGGCGAGGAAAATTTCGGTGTCCGAACATGCTTTCTCTAGTGTCATTTGCAGGGATGACACTAGATAAGTGCATCGTCCTTCGGATCGGGACGTTAACTGGATGTCCCCTGTGCAGGGAGAGTCACCCCTTGTGCAGGTTAAAGAACCCTACGGTAATTTCGATATGGTTTCTTGTAGGCTTTCATCCTGCAACCCGGTGTGTACAATGTACACCTGCTGATAATACTCGAAAGAGGGTCTGGCAGTATATAGAGAAAGAAAGAAAGAAAGAAAGAAAGAAACATGTGTTTTGGGTACTCAAAAGAACCGTCTCATCAAAACAGTTCTTTTGAGCACCCACAACATATGTTTTGATTGCGAAATAAGAAAAATAATTTTCAGTTACACACTCTTATGTGGGCGCCTGATGACTAAAAACATGCAGAAATACCTTCATGCTAAAAGTTGAACTACTCACCTCTCAGCTATATGTAGCTGCCTGTCCTCCATAGCCAACTTGCTCAAGGTCTTCCACATGGCTTCAGTCTCAGCAGACATCTCCAACGTCTCCAAAAATGCCACTGCCCTATAATAAACAAAAGTGCACTATGAATATGAGTGGCGAAAAGTGCACTGTGTATATGAGCGGCGACATGAGAAAACATGGGTGAAAGTTCAAAATTTCCGAAATCCTGAACTTTTGAAATTCAAATCTTAAAACTTGTTGCATGCTTACAAATAATTAGAAATTTCAATTTAAATGGTCAATTGTCCCAAGATGAACTAAAAATAAATCAGAGAAGCTATTAAAATCTGCCTTATTCAGCATTTTGAGGCCTCAAAATCCTGAATTCAGGAGTAATCCTGAAAACTTTCACCCATGAGAAAACAAACAAGAAGACTTAGAATATCCTAAGGCCAAATAAAAATATAAGGGCGTTTCAATAACACGTCTGAAAACTTAAGGTAGGGTAGGCACACACAATTTTTTTTCTTGAAAAAAAATTATATAATTGTATGCTTTTTAAAAGGCATTTGTCCTTTCAAAATGCATAAAATTATATTTTTTCCAGAAAACTTGAAAAATACTAGGCTTCACCAGTAAATTTAAGTAGGGTCGGACTACCCTAAACACAGGTGTTTTTTGTTTTGGCCTAAGCATCAGCTGAGTCTGATCAGTCTTCACTGTCCACATGAAGAGAGCTTGGAACCATATTTACCTACTGAGCACAGGGCGAAGACTCCAATTGCACTGGGCAGATGCACAGGCTGATCTGAGTCTTTGTTTGGCGCACATATCTCAGCATGTGTTGACCCTTGTACTACCACAAAAAAAGAGATCTGAAAATCTTGTCTGCCAATGTCGCCTGCTGCATATTTTTGCTTTGATACACAACATACCGGGCCTCCATGCAAGAAAACCTGTCTTTGAGACTTGTAACCATGAAAAGTTCAAATTAGCTTGCTCAGGTTGTTGAGTAGTAGCTTACTGTTTCACCCAAATTTCAAAAGTGCATTCTGTAAACAAACAGTGCATAACCTGACCACATATTTGTTCTGCAGTGTCTGATCTAGTTCTACATGGTTTGACAATGTCCAATAACATGGACGCTAGGCTTATATGAGTTAAAAAGAGCTATTTCAAAATATAATTTCATCAACAATTTTCTAATTCAAACATCATAACTCAAATAGTCATTTTGAGTTATCAAAAATATTAGATTTGCAGTTTACCTTTCTTAGTCCCCATCATCTGTGGCAGTACCAAACTCAAGCCTTCATCCAAAGTGTAAGAAATAGAGGTAACCTCTTATAAAGAACCCAACATGAACGGTTTACCTTTCTAAGTTGCCATCATCTATGGCAGTACCAAACTCAATCAAGCCTTAATCCAAAGTGTAAGAAATAGATGTAACCTCTTATAAAGAACCCAACATGAACGGTTTACCTTTCTAAGTTGCCATTATCTATGGCAGTGCCAAACTCAATCAAGCCTTCATCCAAAGTGTAAGAAATAGATGTAACCTCTTATAAAGAACCCAACATGAACGGTTTACCTTTCTAAGTTGCCATCATCTATGGCAGTACCAAACTCAATCAAGCCTTCATCCAAAGTGTAAGAAATAGATGTAACCTCTTATAAAGAACCCAACATGAACGGCTTACCTTTCTAAGTTGCCATCATCTATGGCAGTGCCAAACTCAATCAAGCCTTCATCCAAAGTGTAAGAAATAGATGTAACCTCTTATAAAGAACCCAACATGAACGGTTTACCTTTCTAAGTTGCCATCATCTATGGCAGTGCCAAACTCAATCAAGCCTTCATCCAAAGTGTAAGAAATAGATGTAACCTCTTATAAAGAACCCAACATGAACGGTTTACCTTTCTAAGTTGCCATCATCTATGGCAGTGCCAAACTCAATCAAGCCTTCATCCAAAGTGTAAGAAATAGATGCATCACCTTATAAACAACCCCACATGAACGGTTTACCTTTCTAAGTCGCCATCATCTATGGCAGTACCAAACTCAATCAAGCCTTCATCCAGAGTGTAAGAAATAGATGTAACTCCTTCATTCACAATCACTTCTGTCTTTCCTTCATTACGCTCAAGATCTACAATCTCTCCCTGAAACAATGAAAAGAGCTGAAAACAAACTGAAGATGAAGAAATATTTAACATTATACAATTGATGCATTCTTTTGAGGTTAACATCAGGATTTGTCAACCCGAGAACAGTGATGTTCACCAAAGCATCTTTTGTTATATGACACTGTTTGGCTTTTCCTAGTTTTATTTTCATATTTATGAATTTACTCAAGTCAGATATTCCTGGTGTGAACTTTCACTATGAAGATTATTTCAACAATATACTTCTCAAATTTCGAAACTCTTATGAGATAAGCAAAATAATAGCATTTTTTAAAATGCTGTTCTCATAGAATGAACAAATTCTGAATTCAACACATTTTACCTGTGAAATATACATAAAAAATCAGTCAGTGTTTTAATGTCTATTTTTAGCTGTCAGGCAGCAGTGAAAAAAGTCATGTTACCCTGTTCTATTTTTAGCTGTCTGTCAGGACTGAAAAAACTTAATGTTAACATGTCCTGAGCTCATCACTGTTTGACATTAAGATATGCCACAGCCAGTGCAAGCTACTTTCAGCTATTCAGAGGAGGTCTTATATAGGAGACATATAACATTCTTTGCTAATCAAGGCTTGTGTGATCATCTACTTATCGTCATGACATTATGTACTTGTACTTCACTGGCTTACTGTTCCAGCACCCCTGCTACCCCCCAAAAAAAATTATTTTATCAAGAAAGCTAGAAGGTTTAGTGTAAGATTATAATGAGTGTTCAATTGATATATCAAGGTTCATACAGATAAGTTTATGTAAAATTCAAGGACTTTTCAAGGACTCTTAAAAGACTTTCCTACTGTTTTCAAGGACTGAAAACTTATGAAAAATACTGATTTAAACGTTAAAATTCTTTTTTTGTTTTTTTAGAAATGCTAGACTGCATTACTAAAGATATAAATTTTAGAAAATATGTATTAAATTGTGGTGCCTTTATTTGGTGCAGCATATGCTGCACCAAATATAGAAAGGCACCACAATTTTATACTGATATAGGTCTCCAAAGACAGTGTTGAATCCTATAAATGGTCAAATCCAAGGACTTTTTAAGGTTTTTGAGTGTTTTTCAAGTACTTTTCAGGCAATTTCATTTTCAATGACTTTTCAAGACAAACCTGTATTTTCAAGTACTTTTCAAGCCTGTGCGAACCCTGTATATAATATAAGCATAAAAATTGAAATTCAGAGTTTTAGATTGCACTAGGTGCAGGCATCCAGATAAGAGTGCATACTGAAAAATTATTTTTCTAATTTCTCAACTAAACATACGTTGTGGGTACTCAAAAGAACCGTCTCAATGAGACGGTTCTTTCCAGCCCCCAAAACACATGTTTCAATCAATGAGTAAGGAAATAAATGCAATTTTAGGTGCACAAACGAATCTTATCTTGACCTTTGTGGGTGATAATAAACTTCAGCTTTTTTTAAAGTATCAAAGCAACCAGTTTTTTCAGCATAAAAAAACCTAACATTTTTTGATCATCCAGTGCAAGCTATAAAACGGTATTTCAATATTTAAGTAAAAATGCTGGTCTAGCATTGTTATTTTAGTTAATGACAGCTGACTGTACCATCTAGCAATTAATCCACAAAACATCAGCAACTCCCAAATCATAAGTTGTCTCATCTTGAACAAAAAATAAACCTTCAATATATGGCACTCAAATTTTTCAAATCATGCCTCATCATTTCATAGTTTTTGTAGCACAAGAGATATGGGCCTTTGCATGACAAAACCAACAATTTGATTCTGCACACAGGAAAGACTCTAATCAGACTGGGCAGATGCCCAGTCTGATCAAAGTCTTTGCTGTGTACTCAATGGATAGCGTAGGATCAAAGCTTTCTCCAAGCATGAAAAAAAGACTCTTATTTGATTGAGTGAATGTCCAAAATACTCAAAGTGCTTGGTTTTTTTGGGGGGTTGTTGCTTTACGTCCCAGGCAACAGCTATGGTGATGTGGGGACGGTCAGTTCACCTCCTGGGCAGGCTTAAACAAGCGGTTAACCAGTACTTTGTGCACATACTTTCGCTTGTAACTGACAACAACCCTTCTTGAATGAATCAGCGGAAGGGAGGAGAATGACTGTAGAAATTATTTCATGGTCAATCTCCACGAAAGGATGGGTCAAAGTCCTTGGTGAACACAGTTGTCATGCACTGGCCTATACAATAAAAACTGTGTAAAACAGCCACTCTCAAAAAGACCACGAATTGGTTTTCAAGACCAATTATTGCTTAATGAAGGTCAAAAGTATTGCAGAAGGGGAGCATTCTGCAATACTTTCGACCTTCATTAATCTATCGTTTGTCATAAAGATCTTTGTTTTGTCTATTTTTGAGAGGCCGTTTTACACAGGTTTGACTATGTCACTTTTTTTCTTTTGCTGAGAAATACCACACCCATCTCAACATTTTTCCTTACCTTCATAGGAAACATAGTCACTCTCTCAGGGGCATCAATGTTGTACCACACACACAGGTTACCACGGTTCTGAGCCACCACAACATCACTGCCAGGTACCCACTGTAACAATCAAGAATCAGTTAAAAGGTCTGGGCAAACAGTGTAGATCTAGATGAAATTTAAGAAATAAATTCAATTTTTTGGAATGTTCATGGAATCATGAATACTTCGGGTCTCTTGCAAAGTAAATGAGAAGCCCCCCCCCCCTTCTTTTTTGGAATGTTCATGAATACTTCGGGTCTCTTGCAAAGTAAATGAAAAGCCCCCCCCCCCCCCCCTTCTTTTTTGGAATGTTCATGGAATCATGAATACTTCGGGTCTCTTGCAAAGTAAATGAGAAGCCCCCCCCCCCCCCCCCCAGAAATTAGAGATACTTAAGGAAAGAAAATCATATTAACATTTGTTTTGGAGTGTAAAACGGAAAAGCGGAACAGCCAGTGTGAACACAGACAGTCAATGGAGCAAGCACAAGGCTTGTTTTGCACAAGTGAATCAGGTGTGGCTCGCTGTCAATCACAACACCAGTGTCGCTTCTGGCAAATTAATTCAATGTTCAAAGTCTATTGCACAGGCAAGTGAGCTTGGCAGCTGTCAATCAAATTTATGTCATTCATGAGGCTATGAACGTTTAAAAAAAAAAAAAAAAAAAAAATCTACAGATCTATTTTAAAAAGGCTTGCTTTGAAAATGTAAACATATGGCCATGACATTCAAAGTTTACAAGCTGATGCCATTTTGAATCGAGGTAGCCAGTGTAAGAAGGATATTTCTTATGTTTTAGTTGCATTTTAGTATGATTTAGGCTGGAGTCAGGTAAAATATATCCTAGAATAATGATCACACATGTTTGTTTCATTGAATTAACACTTGTCTGGTCACTCATGAGATGTCTGACAACCCATCCTAGCTGTCTCATTCAAACAGCTTCCTCAGGACCTGGAATGTTAATGCATGAAAAATCATGCATCTAAATCTTGTATATATCTTGTGTATATATAAACTGTAAATATATCAGGGTCTACACTGTTTGCTAACTTAAAGATAAAAAACAGTCTTCTGAGAATTAAATACAATTTTATTAGGAAAATTATTAACCTGTGACCCCCTGAATATATATATATGGACCATCCAAAGTTTATTGTATCAAACCAGAAGGAAGAATCCATCAGTGCATAAAGGGTAAAATAATGAACTCACCTGAACATATGAACAATAGTTGAGAATGGTTGTTCTCTGATGTGATTGAACATCATACAGGTTCAGCTGAAATTCAAATAAATAACACATTAAATTTTTTTTTGTTTCATTCTTTATGTCCCATCAACAATCTTTCAGTTTTACAGGGACGGTTCTTCCTGGATTGAACCAGTACTAAGCTAGGATAAATGTGTCTTGCTCAAGAACCACACCGCAGTGACGCCGGTGAGGCTCGAACCCGCTGCCCTTAGATCTTGAGTCAAGTACTCTACCACTGAGCCACTGCGCTCCCCTAAAAGCAACCTGACAAACAGATAAACTTGCCATGAAAGAAGTCACTGATAATCAAGCTGATAAAAAAGTGTGTTTTTGGTATGTATCGCATTGCCGAGCAACGAAGGCTCAGGCAAGCCTGCGCAAATGCGCAGTCTCGCCAGGGCCTTTGCTGCTCACATCCACATGGTATGGATGTAGATGAAGACTCAGATAAACATTTATACCTAAAGCTGCATTCATTATTTCGGACTTTTTTTTTCACAAAAAAATACAGCAATTGTTGTGAATTTTGTTGGGTAATCCATTGCTGACAGTTTATCTAAAGAGATATAAAAAGGACATTACTCCAACAAGGGACATAATGCTATATATAACTCAACATAACTGGTAAGTTTGAGTGGTAATACAGAGTGCATACAAATCTTTTTAAAAAATAAATTACTGAAAAGAAATAAAGAATGAAACTGGGAACGGTTTGTTTTCAACATTGTGTGTTCTGTGTGTTTAATGTTCATTTCAAGAAAAGAACATAAGAATGTGGTTTATAAACATTCCAGTGTACAATATGTATAGGTTTCTCATAGTTTTTTCACACAATTTTCAAAAGGTCTTTCTAAGGGCACTAGCATTAACATTTAAATTAACAAGAAGAGATAAAATGGTCTCTCTTTGACTAGAAGACATGAAATCCCTTTTTAAGCCAATAGAATTTCCCACTATTGTTCAGTTGAACCAGTCCATTTCCCTTTTAAGGGTGTTGGAGTTCTAGTGGAGACACTGATAAGACACCGCGTCAGTCTGCACTGTTTGCATATGGGCCTTGTTTCAAGAAAACCTGTCTTCAGAGTTTCTAACCAAACAAGTCTGCTCAGCTACTGAGACTAGCTATCATACTTTCTAGACAATGAATAAAAAGGGTGCTGGTCAGACTGTGCAGATGTTGTTCGCATGTAACAAAGTTAGATTTTCTTGCGTTGAGGCTCAAATGTCCCACATAAAGGATGCTAGGCTTGCATGGGTTAATGTTTGATATAGAGGATCTTACACGAGTGCTCATGTTTTATTGAATTTATTAAAGGAGCTGAGGAAAAGAGATAAAATCCGAGGCTTGCCAAGTATTTTATTTCTTTTTCGCAACAAGTTTAATAGATTCAATTAAACAGGAGCACGAATGTTAGAGTCTATTTAAAACATGACATTCAAAATACTTAAAAATCTCATTTTTGGTGTGAAAACCTCAAGATTTTCCCCTCTTTTGCGCTACATTATAATGGACATCATACGTAATATTACTAAATCTGTAAACCACTAGTGGTTTATGGATTTTATTGCATGTTGGTATATCACTCCCAGACACGTCATGTGATAATATATAATACAAAAAACAGACAAATAACATACCCTCAATCTCTTGTCTCTGAACAGCAGTTTCCGTCCTGTTTCATTCAACTACAGAAGAAAAAAGGAATCTCATATAATACCCCAAGCAGTGTTTTTGTCATAATATCAAGATCAGTAAATCGTTATCATAAAATTTGGAAACAACCACACAACCACAACAATTAAACACATATAACAAAAGATTTCCTGAAATCCCTATTCCATTCCATGCAGTAAATCAAATGCTAGAGTTCAAATGACAAAATAAACATTCAGTTTTGCAGTTTTTATTGAATTATTTTCACACAATAAATGTTACTTCAAACTAATACTCATCACCTACTGTTCTCATCCTAAAATTATGTTTACCAGGTACCGAGGTTATAAAACTTTTTCCATGCTCAACCCAGCTGAGCACGAAATTTATCCTGCTCATAAATTTTAAAATGCCAACAATTGTTGGCATTTTAACATTTATTAGCATGATAAATACAATATCTGAGAGACTTAAAGCAAGAAACTTCTTTATTTGTCGGTCTATAGTTTTTATGAGCAGTTCGAATTTCGTGCTCAGTTGAGTTGAGCATCAAAAAAAGTTTTATAACCTTGGGGCCAGATCTTTGGTTCACAAAATACTTGTCAAAGACAAAATAGAAAATAGTAAAGATCCTAATCAGACTACTGCTAAATTTAGCAATAACACAGCTTTTGCATGTTTGATTTTTTATTGTTTGTGGTTTAATGTCCCAGTCAACAGCTATGGTCATGTTGAGATGGTCAGCTAACCTAACCACACATTTTTCCTGAGTAAGCATAGACTAAGCAGTTAACCAGTACTCAGTGCACATACTTTTGTTTGTAACTGATAACAACCCTTCTTGAATAAGAGTAAAGAGGAGAATGACTGTAGAAAATATTTCATGATCAATCTCCACAAAAGTATGGGGCCGAGCTGGGATCCAACTCACGACCCCTGGATCAGTAACCAGACTGGCTACTGATTACGCTACTGGACCCAGCATTGCATGGTTAAAATAGCTCCAGTAACTTGATACGAGGGTCATCCAATAAAGAATGAGACTTTCTATATAGTCTGAAAACCTTTGTGTGCATTTAGTTAAAATTCACCATAATAATAGTATGACATCTTAGCAATGAATATAAACAATATGTTTGTGATTGATCAGTTGCCATAGTTACGGGATGTTTTGTGGAAGGACTTGAAGACGCAAGGCCACGTTTACATTATTTTTTGAATACCCACGGTTATTCAAAGTCTTTTATTTTCGCTCAAAGATAGAATATAACCTCTTGATATCATTTCTTCTACTAAACAATCTTAGTGTTACATAAAATGCTATAAAAGATGAACCAAATATGCATATCCTTTATTTTAGTTGCCTAGCAACCGATTTACTTGATTTTTTATAAACATACTACTTTGTGTTGCTATGGTAGCTATGTAGGTTAAGGGTATCCCACAAAATGTTTCGATATCTGCAGCTTATTGTTACTAAGTATACATGAACAGAACTATGTTCACTTTAATTGCCTTCGACTATTTGATATTAACTTTTAAAGTCAAGGGGTCAGGGAAAATACTAGTTATTTCTTGAAAACTTGATTTTTTGAGCTTTGTTTCCATGGTAACAGCTCAAGAATCTGAAACATTACTTTCCCCTATTGGCTATAGACAGATTGCATCAGCATATATAAGTACTAGTAGAAAAATAAACTAAACATGTTAGTCTGTTGCCATGGTGACCACCTATAGTGAGCCGTCCATGCATGTTTGCCCAGTCTTCTAATGTTGCCTAGCAACAAAAGTTAGAACTATGTAAAGGGTCGAATATGGTACATGTGAACAGCCAAAAAGCCGAGCTAGCTTTGAAATAAATTTCATATGCCTAGCATGTAAATTCACTGCGCTATAGAAAAAGTCTCATTCTTTATTGGATGACCCTTGTAACAGTATAAGCTCAACCCTTACCATGCTCAGCCCGGATATATGATGTTGATTCAATGAGCGCCCAAAACATGTTTAAACTGATGGATAACAAAATAATCACAATTTTGTGCTCAAAAATTTCGCTTATTGTGACCTATGTGAAGTGTAAAATAAGTGCTTAACACAGCCTATACCTACCTCAAGCCAGTCTATCTTTGACTCATGACTGATTGTTCCCATATTGATTCCACTCAACAGATCCACTGAAATAATGAAAAAAAAAATAATTTGCATTTTTATTCATACTTGAATTAATGAGCAAGGAAGAAAATATGTTATGTGGCATTAGAAAAAAAATGTGACTTAGGTTCTGTGCATTGAGATCTGAAGACACCATCTAACAGGGTTTCCACAAGCTCTGGAAATCATGGAAAACCTGGAAAATCACTAAAAAAAGTTCCATGAATGGAAAAGTCATGAAATTTGAAAAAAAACTGAATAATCATGGAAAAATCTTGGAATTTTGTGAAATAATTTGACGAAACCACCAGTAGCCAGAAAACTAGCTGCCAGACACTTGTGTGTCCGACAGCTAGTTTTCTGGCTACAGGTGTTTACAAGTTATAATTATTTCAAAATGCATGCATGGTCTACAGGCATGCTGTTGTTGCTGCATTCCGCATCACATTTATGCTCAGCGTGGTGAAGATGCTGCTAAAAAGGGAGGTTGGAGGCAGTGCATTAAATAGTCATGGAAATTACATTGTTGATCATGGAAAATCATGGAATTGTGTTTTTAAATTTCTGTGGGAACCCTGATCTAAGCTTTAGCAGAATCTGGATTTATTTGATTCAGCTTCAGCAAGAAGTAAGCAATACCACCTCTTATAAAAATTAAATGTCTTCAGGGATTTTTTTTTCAAATTCGGAAAGGGGCCCTAGGGCCTTTCAGATTGGAAAATTAGCGTGGCGAAACCCTAAATTTGGAAATTTGTTATAGTGCACAATTATGTCTTTTTTGGTCAATAAAAAAACAAATTAGCTATTAGAGATACTATTGTCATTAAATTGAAGGAGAGTGTCACCATGTAGCTAGTGTGACACTGTGTGTTAACTGAATGAAAATCCCAATCTTCAAAAAAAATATAGATTGGGATTTTTTTTTCAAAATTTGGAAAAATGTCACCTAAACGCCATTCGGAATGGGGCCAAAATTTAGGCCCTGAGTACACAAAAAAAATCTCTGGTCTTGATTGACTATTAAGCACTAAAACTGAAACATGTATTAACCTATGGAGTAGCTCCAATTTCAATGTATTTGTTCAAAGCCAATCAAAGTCAAGAATGCCATATTAACATGGATTTAGACCATGATCCAACTAGGCCAGGGTATTGCTGATAAAATATGATATATTAACCCTTTCCCTGCCATTCATGACAAATGCTGTCTGCTTGCTCATCTGGTCATATAATTTGGTAGGCGATATTGTTACATAATGTAAACAATATGGACACCGATCAGATTGCTCCCTTAGGGGCAGTCTGATTGGGTTCATAGTGTTTGCTTCTAGAGAAAAATCTTGTACATGAGTATAAGCAGCAGAAGTAATAAACAGACATTTTGAGAACAAAAGAAATTGGCAGGATAAAAGTTAAGATATCCAAATCAAATTCATTCATAAAACATGATGCAAATGAACAAATTCATGCAAGTCAACATTTAAAAATAGGAGTTTTTTGTCTACAAAATAATTATCACAGGTTTAGATAAGCAAAATTTTTTAGTTTAAAATTGACAATATTTTCTTATCCATCCATTTTAACATACGAGGGTCAGTCAAAAATAACTGAGAGTTGGTTAATAACTTTTTACTTGGTCGGCAGTTTTGGCTGAAACTTAATACAAATATAGAATGAACCTCAGGGCTTCATTACATATAGAAGCTTGCGTCTTGTCATCTTCAATGTGCTGTTGCTAGGCAACCAAAGACTTCTCTCAGCGATGTGCGTTCGCGCTGACGACACTTCTGACTAAGCAGCCATGAAATTAAAATCATTTCAAATCTAAAACAGTATAATTACCGACATTTTATCTCTCCAATTGTATCAAACAATGTGTTAGCAATGTTTTGAGGAAGTGTAATAGATAGTAAATACAATACATGCAATGTTCGTTGCCTAGCAACCAAAATCGATGGAAATTCTATTTTTAACTAAACACCAGCTTTTGTTGCTATGGCAACCGTTTATTCCTGTAAATATTCAAGATATGCATTCGGATGTCAAAACCAATTACTATAAACAATGAAATGGTCATATGATATGATACTTAGTTGATAATATTGTTCTAAAATGAACCGTAACTGGTGGGTGGGGTATTTTTGGAGTGAAATTTTCTGAAAACTTAGTTAATTTTCCTTTTATTTATGTAATAAAATTCCAATGCCACAATCTCAGTTGTTGCATTTAACAAAATACATTCACATACTTTATTTGCAACAAATGCACAAGTTGATGTATTTTAAATTTTGTATAGTGTTTCCATCGCCACGCTATATTCCAGTGTGAACGCATGACGCTATTTAACATTCTTCGGTTGCTAAGCAACAACAATCTTTACTTTGCATGGTCTTGTATATTGCATATTCTGACGCAGGACAGTTCATTGCATGCATGTGCCAAATTTCACTAGTGTACGTTAGCCTACTTAAGAGATATGAATCAACTCTCAGTTATTTTTGACTGACCCTCGTATATTTTGGGTGCTCAATAGAACCGTCTCATTGAGGTGGTTCTTTTGAGTACCCACAACATATGTTTTGGTTGAGGAATAAGAAATTTTTTTTTTTGGTATGCACTCTTAACTAAAGGCCTCTTTATGGATATTAGAATAACTGGTAACCACATTGCTTGCAAATGTGTCTAAATCATATTATAATAGTAATGAAATAGAGCCAATGATAACAAGTATTAAGTCTTACACAGATCTATAGATATGAGTGCGGAAATAAAAAAAAAATGATTTTCTTATTTCTCCACCAAAAAAATATTGTGGGAACTCAAAAGAACCATCTCAATGAGACGGTTCTTTTGAGCTCCCAAAACAAATATTAAAACCGATGGATAAGAAACTATTTACAATTTTACCCTAAAAAATTAGGTTTATCTGGATGTATGAGCTATTCAGTCTTATGTTTAGCGCCGCGGGTTCGAGCCTCACTGGCGTCACTGCTTTGTGTCCTTGAGCAAGACACATATATCCTAGCTTAGTACCTGTTCAATCCAGCAATCCCTGTCCCTACATAACTGAAAGATTGTTGATGGGACGTAATGAATCAAATCAAACAAAAACAAAAAAAACTTACTTATAGCAATAGTCTTCAAGTCCATCAAGTAGGCTATCTTCTTATTGTCTTCAACTGCTCTCTGCTTTCTTTCATTCAGTCTCACACTGAAATAATAGCAAAAAGGGGTACATGCATTAAGAGGCTATTTTGGCCCCCCTATGTGGTCAAAAAATAAAAGTTGCTCTTCACAAGTTTCTTCTTATTAGCTTATTTGAACAATTACCACAGTGTATAAGTCTGGCATTGATTTGACTTTTATGGTTGCTATGGTAACAAAAATGGCCGCCAAAATAGGCTGAAGATAGGAAAATGACCATTTTGGAGCAAATTTGAGACATGTAACAGAGGAATCAATATAGAACACAAGCAAATACCAAAACGATATTTTAACAGATGATGAGAATTATCACGGCACACAATATATTAAAAGGTTTTTTGGTATTCACTTGTGCTCATATCTAATTCTTAAAAAATCGGTCTCCAAAAGCCTTAAATTTGTCCCAAAATGGCAATTTTTCTATTTTAAGCCTATTTCGTTCACCATTTTTGTTACCATAGCAACTGTAAAAGCTAAATAAAAGCCAGGATATTACACTTGGGTAATTCATCTAATAAACCAGTTGGATGAAATCGATGAAACACAACTTTCAATTTTGGCTCCAGAGGGGGCCAAATTTGCCCCTTAATGCATGTAGCTCTTTACCTCATAACTGATGAAATCTACAATCCAGTATGAAACTTTCATTTTTAAGGAATGCACATGTGCATATGAGAGGGTGCAACTTGTACTTATTTAAACAGCAAGATTGTCCATCTATCTGTACTGTACATTTTCTATTTACTCTTTGTCTACTCAGTGTCGTCTGCTGATATATTCTTTACAAACAGTTTGGATCCAGATCAGGCCCGACAAAACATCGGGCCTGATCTGGGTCCAAACTGTTTGACACTCTGATGGTGTTCCTGAAAGAATTTTCAGAAAAAGTTGATTTTGAAAAAAATCAGCAGATGACAAAAAGCATGCAAAATTTCCCAGGAGGAAAAAAAGTGAAACCATATGAGTCAGTATGTGGTGACTTGTGTGCCAGAGAACAGATTGAGGGAAAATTGAGAGAATGCTGAGGGAAGACCATCTTGTCCTACCAATGGTTGCGCTATCTTAACCCTTGGCCTCACAGGTAGAATTTGCTCCGATTGAGTACGTCACAAGACACATGTTGATTCGCGAGACCAAACTCCAGATAAGAGTGCGTAACTGATTTACATTCAATTTTGTTAATTCACAATTAAAACATAAGTTTCAGGTGCTCAAAAAAAGCGTCACATAAGATGGTTCTTTTGAGCACCTAAAACATTTTTGAAATGATAGATAGAAAAGAAATAATTAACTATCAAAAGCTTTGCTTATCTGGATTTAAGGAGATTAACAGTTGGTGTATATTAGATGCCGATAAGTTGCTACGATAAATCTGATTGGCAGGAAGGGATTTTTGAAAAATTCTTCCTGGCATATTAATTGGCTGATTAATCTTATACGGTAAATGTTCTAAAATTACGAACACTCTAAAATTACGAACACCTAAAATTATCGCCGAAAATAATTTTTAAAACATCCTAAAAAATCGAACACTGCCCTTTTTTGGAAAAGTGAATTTCTAAAATTACGAACACAAGTTATTTTCGGCGGAAAATCGATGTCCGGTTATCCGTTTGTCCCATCTGTGTTCGGTATACTTCTACCGTACAGCACGTGAGCGGTAGGAGATTCGGAAGGTTCGATTATACTTAGATGGGTAATCTGGCACGTGTCGTTCTGCGCGCGACGTTATACTTTTTGTCTGCTAACTGTGCGATAAGATCAAAAGCAAGAGCGCATTAAAAGCACGGACTTTCCTACATGTACGCATGTACGTGACAAAGGCCATGCATGTTATTGGTATCGGCTGTCTATATATCTACTCGGTCCGAGGAAACAGTGCAGGTTACCAGCAGCGTGTTCAAATAAAAGCCTTAATTGTCGAAATTTTTACCTATAAGAAGAAGCATTTGATTTGAGTTCTTCAGCAATTAACATGGATTGACATAAAACAGACATGCCTCAGGCAAGGATTACGATTTACAATTACCGCGAGAAAACGCCCATCTAAGCTTATATATTCACCATGAAGTACTTAGGCCATACGTTGCCTGGTCATCTTCTTGTCCGTCAAAATTAAACATTTGCAAACAGTAGATCTTATTACTTAAAAAAACCCATATAAACCACAGTGTTAACAAACAACCGAGTAAATTTGCTTTAAGTAAGTTTGCTTATATACAAAAGGGCCTTTTCCAGTGATATGGCCTGAGTCGTTCATCCATTCGACATAAAAGCGGCGATGCTTGACATACCTGATCTACTCCCCAACTGTATGTGTGTCATGGTGAGTATTAAATGCACATTTGCGCAGACTCGTCTGAGTCTTTGTCGCATGGTCTAATGAAAAAATGTCCGTCGCCGCAGTTTTTCAATCGAGCAGGTTCACAAACTTTGATAGCAGGAGAGAGAGAGAGAGTCTGCATGGGCTTGCACACGAATCTTTTGTTTTGGCTTGTTTTCTTAGAATCTCGAAACACAATGTTTGGGTCAACCAATCAATCTTGTTACAACTGCTTCCGATGAGGACCCATGCGCAGATCCAGAAAGTTTTGTCAGAGGGGGTCCAACTAATATTTTTGCGATTTTCGGGGGAGGGGGGTCTGGACCCCCTGACCCCTGTCCCGCATGGGACCGGCCAAACCCATCTTATCGTGCGCATCGGCTTTGCGTACTTTCAATAGCATGCACAAATTTTTAAATTGGCGAAACATTTTTTCCTGAGTTCCATTCAGGTCTGATCTGGATCCAAACCGTTTTTGCAAATGTAAACAGAGAGAGAGAGAGACTGGTGCATGCACATCCTTTCGGGAAAATCAAAGTGCATCGGCGGATCGGCAAGTAGAGATATATATATATATAAATATATATATATATATATATATATATATATATAGAGAGAGAGAGAGAGAGAGAGAGAGAGAGAGATAGAGAGAGAGAGATGCGTGTGTGTGTGTTCTTTTTGAATTTCGTCATTTTATTTTAATTCTGAGAACTTGCCTACTTATTTCAAAGTTTCGTGTAGACCTTTCCAAAAAATTCTGATCGTACGAGATGTCCTTGAGTGACTGTATTACAATATAAACTGGGCGTCCGTAAAGTGTTGTCCGAGACGAGTGAACATAGGAGACCCTGCTTATCGAATAGTTAAATAAGTGGACTTTTACGACTTGTACGTAAATTGAGTGTCATAACATGCACGTGCCAGGCAATTACCGCACGCGCTGGACATTTTACTGGCTCAGTCCGCAAGAATTTAGTGGCGGTTTTTATAAGATTTTAACAAGATATGAGAAGAGAAAAAAATGAGTAGATAGCGCAGAATCCTATCGACGTGTTTTCACTACGTTTCTACCGCATTTTTACATGCATCAGTGACCTATATTAGATAGGTCACTGCATGCATATATACCGTTTTTGCTCATGATAAAGACCTCATTCTAAAATTACGAACACTAGCACTTTTTCTGAAAAGTAATTTCTAAAATTACGAACAGCGGAAAA
This sequence comes from Loripinus fragilis, assembly GCA_964019695.1. Taxonomy (NCBI): domain Eukaryota; kingdom Metazoa; phylum Mollusca; class Bivalvia; order Lucinida; family Lucinidae; genus Loripinus; species Loripinus fragilis. Next base: position 72,659,319 of record OZ026518.1, read on the forward strand.
ATAATTATTTTTTAGTGTTCGTAATTCTAGAACATTTACCGTAATAGATTTTGAGGGTTGTGAAGCTAAGAGTTCGTCGAAAGGCAAATACCAACAAAACGTTCGCTGGAGAAGATGAGGAAAGACTGATCTGAGTCTTGGCTTGGCACACAAGCAATCTTGTTATTTTTGTCAAGCAATGCTCGTATACATGTATAGTAAAATGCAGTCCCCTTATAACATACCTCATTATAACATTGATTTGGATATAACACAGTCAAGTTGTGGATCCAAATTTATTTGGCACCAGTTTTAGTGTTGCCTCTCATAAATCCAGCTTTACATAAATATCTTCAAATTTTACAATGGAATTATAGGAAAATGATAACAGTCCATTCCTATGCACGCGCTGGACATTTTACTGGCTCAGTCCGCAAGAATTTAGTGGCGGTTTTTATAAGATTTTAACAAGATATGAGAAGAGAAAAAAATGAGTAGATAGCGCAGAATCCTATCGACGTGTTTTCACTACGTTTCTACCGCATTTTTACATGCATCAGTGACCTATATTAGATAGGTCACTGCATGCATATATACCGTTTTTGCTCATGATAAAGACCTCATTCTAAAATTACGAACACTAGCACTTTTTCTGAAAAGTAATTTCTAAAATTACGAACAGCAGAAAAATAATTATTTTTTAGTGTTCGTAATTCTAGAACATTTACCGTAATAGATTTTGAGGGTTGTGAAGCTAAGAGTTCGTCGAAAGGCAAATACCAACAAAACGTTCGCTGGAGAAGATGAGGAAAGACTGATCTGAGTCTTGGCTTGGCACACAAGCAATCTTGTTATTTTTGTCAAGCAATGCTCGTATACATGTATAGTAAAATGCAGTCCCCTTATAACATACCTCATTATAACATTGATTTGGATATAACACAGTCAAGTTGTGGATCCAAATTTATTTGGCACCAGTTTTAGTGTTGCCTCTCATAAATCCAGCTTTACATAAATATCTTCAAATTTTACAATGGAATTATAGGAAAATGATAACAGTCCACTCCTATACACCCAAATATAGCATAATAAAGGGAATGCAAAGTATGTAGCCTACCTGATAAGATGTGGATTCATGAACTCTGTACGAACACAGCCTAAGATCTCATTATTACCATACTCCACCATGGTCAACTCTCCAGCATTGAATATCATACACACCTAAAAGTAACAAATTGAATATACAGTAAAACCTGTCTAAAACAGCCACTCTTAAAAACACCAAAAAGTTTTCAAGACCAATTATCGCTTAATGCAGGTCAAAAGTATTGCAGAATGCTCCAAAGGGAGCATTCTGCAATACTTTTGACCTTCATCAAGCTACCATTTGTCATTAAGATCTATGTATTGTCTATTTTTGAGTGGCTGTTTAAGACAGGTTTTACTGTAAGAAAATGATAAAAAGTTTTAAAGGGGCTAGAACAATTCTTATATAAGGAATGTTTCAGAGAATGTAACTAGGCTTGTAACTTCATTATGGACTATCCAATTTTTAAAAACGATGCCTCAATTTGTACAACTAAACTGAACACCACCTACAACACAAGTTGACCTTGAAGATACATGTATCTATATGTGGTAGATACCAAGCTACTGGGTGAAAAACACAGAGTAAATATGGGTGTTGCATTTTCTTATATTCTAGAAAAAGAATTAATAGGTTCAAGAGATACAGCCACTGATATAGCATCATATACTGTAAAACACATATATACGGCGGGTATTTTTATTTGGCGCTGTTGGCAGTAAAAATGAAAATTGCCAAAATTTGAGACAGCAAAATACAGTTTCAAATAAGCAATAAATGGACATTGGACACACATCCATAGTATGTTGGTACAATGTATCTGGGTCGTCAAAAATCAACTTTTGAACGGTAGAGTATGTTTCAACCCTTTAAAAGGGGCTACTATTAAAGAAAAGAATATGCTCCCCATGGAAAGAATATGCTAAAAAGTAGCACCTATGAGAATAGATAATAACTTTAAAGGGCATTAAATCGAGAAACAACCAAAATTAAACTATGCCAATATGCCAGTCTTTTAAAATTGCCACATTTTCCTTTAAAGTAGCTCCTATGAGAATAGATAATAACTTTAAAGGGCATTAAATCGAGAAATCGCCAAAATATAACTTTGCCAATATGCCAGTCTTTTAAATTCGCCAATTTTTTTTAAAAGTAGCTTCTATGAGAATAAACAATAACTTTAAAGGGCATTAAATCAAGAAACCACCAAAATTGAACTATGAAAATATGCCAGTCTTTTAAAATTGCCAATTTTCCTTTAAAAGTAGCTTCTATGAGAATAGATAATATCTTTAAAGGGCATTAAATCAGAAATCGCCAAAATTAAACTATGCCAATCTTTAAAATCACCAAATTTTCCTTTAAAAGTAGCTTCTATGAGAATAGATAATAACTTTAAAGGGCATTAAATCGAGAAACCGCCCAAATGAAACTAAGCCAGTATGCCAGTTTTTTAAAATTGCCAAATTTTCCTTTAAAAGTAGCTTCTATGAGAGTAGATAATAACTTTAAAGGGCATTAAGTAATAGTTATACCATGGTTTGTCCGCCTGTATGTGGAGATAATCCACAAGCTTTATCGAGTGGATTATCTTCCATGCAGGTGGACAATCATGGTATAGCTACTTTATACCACATACACCAAAGTAGACCTTACACATCACAATATATTCCATGCTAAAGTTGGTAAAGGTAGGATAAATCGAGAAACCACCAAAATTTAACTACGCCAATATGCCAGTCTTTTAAAATCGTCAAATTTTGATGCCACAAAAATTATTAAGTGTTTTACAGTAAAATCTCACATTTCCCTCCATTGTACACTTTAAAAAAAAACTGAACCACGACATGAGATTTCCAACAATGTGGTATGTGTAACCAGCAAAGCTTCAGATTAGCCTGCGCATATGCGCAGTCTGATCAGAGACTTTGCAAGTCACTTGAATATTCTATGAGTTTGTTTTGTTTGTTTTGCTGCTTTATTCAATAGACTCGCTAAAAATAATAAACTGAAATAACTTGTGTGTTACATACTTTTATTTAGAATAATGTTTCATTTTCAGCCTACATATAAGGAGATCTGTGTATACCTGGATAAGTAAAACTAGTTACCCCAAATTGAAACCAGTCTCCTTATAAACAGTGTATATGATGAACCCCAATCACAACGCTCTACAAGTGATTGGGAAAATCAACACACACCTTGTGCTAGACTGACAAAACACAAAGATAGCATGTTTGATTTATTAAATGGCGTAATACGGCCACAATGGCAGAGAAAGAGAACCCAAGGTTAATGGCCTCTGGCTCCCACTGAGAAACCATATTTAATGGCCTCTCAAAAGGAAACAGAAGGACCATGGTGTTCTCTGATGCAGTGGACAAGGGTCGATAAATTGCACTATAATTTTGAAGTTGGAAAATTTTAATGCTGACCATGACCAGTAATGGACCACGGAATCCCAGACTTTGAGACTGATGCACAACTCCATGTACACGCCTACAACATGAGATGTCACAATAAAACTACGACCACAACCACCTGGTGACATCACGTTGATAGAGCGAAACACATAGACTTGTATGGGATTACAACACTTATGTACTTGCAGGCAATCACAAATAACCACAACATGATTAACGGCCAAGCACAAACTAAGCTTATACTTATAAGCAATCATAAATGACCAAAACAATTTGAACAACACAGCATCTACTATGCTGAACTACTTTAGTGACTGCCAGTAGAGTAACATTTTTAACAACCAGCATGTACTATGCTGAAACACTTTAGTGACTGCCAGTCAAATGCAAGATGATCAGCAAAAACATTCCCCTTATACCAAGATGCCATATTCTAATGACTGTGAATTGAACAGCTGTGCATGAGATCGACCCGAGTCCAGAAGAATTTTCCGCCACAATAAATTTTGAAGAACATTTTAGAATTAAAATTGAATTAAAATTTATCCGCCAAAATTCTAAAAAGAATAAAACACATGTAATTGTAATTGAGCCGAAAAGTTATTTGGAAAGAATGACTCTTAAGCAACAGACAAGACAGTATTGACATGATGTATTTGATATCCAATGATATATATGCTATCCATACAAAGTACATATAATAATTAGCTATTTAAAGAATTAAATCACAAGGTACAGTGGTCAAAAGTTGTCTATGAAAGATAAATACTTATAGTATTTAATATTTATATGGACCAAGGTTGGACTATAAATATAAATACATGGCAGGGGCCTGGCCCACCCCGAGATTAGGTATTGTAGCCATTTTACTACAAAAATGGTTGAGTGACTATAAATATAATATATTGGCTAAAAATACACCATTTGGGGTTCAAAATTTACATATTTGCAAAAAGTGTGCTTTGATCAGCTTCTTGGACTTTTTAATATGGCTTTATTATTCCTAACACCTCAGCAAATGTCATATCTAAATACAATACAACTTGTTGATGCTACTTTCGGGAGGCTGAGCCCCTAGGTAAAAGTCAGTTCCATTAGACCCCAACTTTTGTCATTGGCTAAATTGTTGGCTACAACAAATTCTGAGCCAGATTTGCCCTGCATGAGTGCATGGGCATTTTTAGCTGGCCTGTTTGTTAACATGAACATATCTATATACATGGATGTGCTAGGGATTACAACTTTCTATAAATAAAGCCAGTACTTACTAAACATAAACAATCACCAATAAGCAAAATATCAATGCATTTGACAAACCTTCTTGGTCATGATGTTATGCATAATCCGACCTAATAATAGCAAATATAAGGAAATATCTGAAAGAAAGTAAAAGTTATTAAGTGTAGCATTATATTATCCTACCCGAACACAAGGGAGAGCAACCACTTTTGCTCAATTAAACAGACAACAACAAAATATATAATAAAACCAAACACTTACTAAATTATCTCCAGGGGTTATGGAAGTTAAACTTAAAGAGGGGACTCTTGACAATAATTCAAGTGGGGTGATTCAAACAAAACCTTCCTGCACATGACAGACCACCTGGACATGAAATATACCCAAGAAATCTAATGAAAATAGGATCTAAACTAACTGGAACTTACTAAAACCGTTACATAATTTTAAGTGATGACCGCTTCTTGCAATGAGTTTTGATGTTGCTGTCACAGTCTGGTGGAGGGAAGAATAAGGTTTCTCCAAAGATAGAAAATTTGAAGCAACCAAACTTGCCCCCATAAAATTCCTTTATAAGGGAAATGGACAACGACGAATCAAACACAGAAAATGAGTTCAACTGATATGCCCAACAAAAATCAAACTAGCTCCAAAAAGGAAGGTATATGAATTGAAAAAGTTTCTGACCTCAATCACACATGAATCAGCCTCACAAAAAATCTAGTTATTCCAAAATTTCCAATTAAAACATCCATGCCATGGCCAGTATTCAACCTAGAGAGAGTATGTGGGGGGGGCATAGGCCCCATATTTTCCATATTATCATCAAATGGCCCCGTGCTAAAGCTAGATGGGGAGTATCTTTAACATTATCGTTTGAATGGGGAAATATTGAGCAGTGTATTATTTTCATCTGTAATCAATTGAAAATGACCACTTTAAAATCTCCTAGACTGGGCATGCAGTATTTATTCCATTCTATTCAATATGTGGTCGGTGATCTATCTTGGCACAGCATTTACTTTAATGTTTACTATTTTTGGATACCTTTGGGGTTCATCGATCTGAAAATGTTGTCAGCTATGTTGTTGTATCTCAAATCTTTGTTAAATCAATGCTTAAATGCGTTAAATTTGGGCAACAATTACAAACAGCACTGCAACTGGCTTATAAAAGGTAAAACTATACAAAGAACCGTTGAATTAATTATTTTCTGCCCTACGGAAATGAAAATAAAGTGCCAAGTGATCACAGTCATGAATAAAATTGGACAGAAGGTTGGTAAATTTGTGACCTCCGCTCACCGAATCAAGGACAACACGACTAGACTAGAGGCCGTCACCTTACCCGTCGCTTGAAAATCAAATTCAGACATATAGACTGTTGACAAACTTTCCCAAACAGCGTAGACTTCTTTGACATAGTAGACACATCCTAACGGCAACAACGGCGCACTCTCCCACTCGTAGACACAATAAAATAAGAAAACAAACAAGATCTGACTTTGTTTGCCATTCTGCAACTGTTCCAAGGACAAAAAGGCAGTCAGCGAGTCATGTGACCAGGGATCTCACATTATTTTCAGGGATCGGTTATTATATAACATTCGCCCCAAAGCCGGTTTGGCCCTATATAACTTGTCAACGAGGATCCACAGAGTGATAAAATAAATGTAATTATGACTCTGCAAACATTTTAGCTCGCATGAATAAATGCAATTATTGTAAATAACAATAATTGTCCTTACGTCCCAAGTCAACAGCTATGATCATTGCGGGACGGTCAGTTCACCTAACCACACTTTTTCCTGGGCAAGCTTGAACAAGCAGTTAACCAGTACTTCGTGCACATACTTTTGCTTGTAACTGACAACAACCCTTCTTGAATGACTCAGCGGAAGGGAGGAGAATGACCGTAGAAATTATTTCATGATCAATCTCCACGAAAGTATGGGACCGGGCTGGGATAGATGAGTGTTAAGCTACAGACTGAACTTCATTTGGTGTTTCTTAACTTAAAAGGAGGCTGCACAGGCTCGTCTGAGACTACACCTGTCGACATGCCACATTGTTGGAAATCACATGTCACGGCTAAACTGATACTTACACTCTCGTTATCGAAGTAGTATTTCTCATTTCCACCAGACCCTTGCCAAGGCACCTACATAAACATAAAAAACAGATTTTACTTTGCAAAGGTTTAAACACATAGAAAATACATCTAGGTACAGCTAAGGAAATTGTATGAGCGTAAAATTATAATAATTTTCTTACTCATCAATTTAAACATGTGTTTTGGGTGCTCAAAAGAACCGTCTCATTGAGACGGTTCTTTTGAGTACCCACAACATATGTTTTGGATGAGAAATAAAGAAGATAGTTTTCAAATAAGCTCTCTTATCTGGAGGCCTGGGATATTTAAATCTTTGGGAATAAATATGTCATTTATTTCATCTAGTGAAACAAAAAAATGTATATTTCATGAGGGGCAAAGTCGTGAATGTAATATACATTTTTTTCACTTCATGAGATGAAATAAACGTCAAATTCATGTCAAAAAATTGAATTTCCTTTTTATTAATACATTTTTGAAGTGTTACAATTTTTTTTTGCACTATGACATACATGATCGCACATGACGTCACATCTGTGATGACATTGCATAATTCGTCCGCCTTCCAAAACTGAAACCACAGGAGCTGGAGTAAGGAAAATGAAAAATTCAGCAAATCACGAAAATTTTATACCAAAATGTTCCTTCGGATCCAATTAAGAAAATTAATACACACATTTTGTATATTTGTCAACTTAATAAGAAAGCCTGAAGTTGGCTCAGTGAAATCAACAAAAAAAGGAGAACAAAAAGGGATAAACAGTTTTCAGGGCTTCAGACATGGTTTTCTATAGCTAGAAAAAATCAAAAGATAATTTTTCACAGACTCATATGTTAACATAATCACACATGCACAAGGATTTGAAAAAAAATGCACAGGTTTAGATAAACAATTTTTTTCAGCGTAAATTTGTTAATATTTTCTTGCCCATCACTTTTAACATATGTTATGGGTGCTCAAAAGAACCATCTCATTGAGACATTTTTTTGAGTACCCACAACATATGTTATGGTTGAGAAATAAGATTTTTTTTGTTACATACTCTTAACTAACGGCCTGAAAATGTGAAAACTAATTTGTAATTAAGAACATATGTAAATGGCATTGAATCAAATATAGTGTTGATTTTTAACATAAGTATGTAGTTATTCTCATTTTTTATTAACTACAATAATTCATAACAATCAGGTTGATTAGGCTGATCTGAGCCTTCCTGGACACAAAGGCTATTATGTTTGTTTTGCTATGTGTGTTCGATGTGAGAAAACTTGATTCTGTTGCATGCAAACAACAATGATGCAGATCAGACTGCATATTGGCACACAGACTGATCAGTGCCTTTGTTATTTGCTCTCTACAAATCCAAATATATGTAGAACCCAAAATAAGGGAACCCTTGTATTTCATTGAGTCTAATTAAATAGCGGTTGTGATCTCAACATGGCCTTCATGAGCACAAACACATGCTTGACACCTGTTGGGCTTACTGGTGATATTATGTGGAGGTCACACCAGATATTGACTTGGAATTCATATCTTTTATGTGCAAAATAAAAGATACTTCAAAATGAAAGGATTCCCTTATTTTTGGTTCTAGGTATATAGCTGAGCTTGCTACATGCAAAGTTCCAGCATTCTAGCTAGTCTATGTGACTGAGCAGACTGGTTTGAGTCATACTTGGCATGAGTCACCAAAGACGGATTTTCTTGGGACTGGGGCCAAAATTGCCCAAAGAAATGAACTTACCTCACTAAGTTTGTTATGCAGTAAATCTCCAAGTAAGAGAGTATCTGACGTATGTGACACCAGATACCTGTCCTTTCCCATGATACGAACTTCATCAATCTCATAGCCATAGTGAGACTTTAGAATGACCCGCGTGTTGCTGGAGAGATTCTTCACAATGACTTGGTTTGGACCAACATGGGTCATCTCAAACTTGTTCTTGTATATGGTTCTCTTGAGACAGCAGTCAAACAGTTCTACCCCGCCACAGAGAGTCCCCTGTAAACAACAAAATAAGGACTTTTTGCCAGCTCATGAAAATTTAGTACTTATTGCATATGTATGATATGAATTTGATAGGCACTACCTATTTACGCACGTTCTTGAACCTTAAGAAAATAATTTCTTAATCATATGCAGCTGCATTTTTCGAGTAATCCCCCATCCTTTTTACAGTTCAGTGATGTAGAAGTGGGAATGTACGTGTCTATCAGATTGTGTCTGACCTGGGGATACGCTTTGTTTAAATGTAATCTGTATGCTAATGCAAGAGAATCAGAAAAATTGTAAAGTGGCATTTTGTTACCACATCCCTTCGGCATATTTCTAGCCATAGAGTTTGTCCCCAAAGCAGTATTTGGTGAGTTGTGAGAGCAAAACTGCAAGTGGTACCTTGTAAAAGCAGAAAATATATACTATAAATAGGTATTGAACATAAATACCTTTCTATAAGATATAGTGTACTACCATGAAAAATTTATAAAATAAAATTTTATTCATATTTTGATTGAAAAACATACTTTTCACCAATATATTTCTAGGCTGTATATTTTTTTTATATTTTTTTATGGGGGGTGGGGGGTGGTGGTGGACAAATCACTGCATCTTTCACCTGTGGAAAAATCCATCAGAATACAAAAGGTTAAAAGCAGTATATTATAACGTTACCGAACATATGGGAAAAACGTACCACAGTAACTCTGGCGCCATCTTTCTTCCAAGCCAGTGCTGTAATCGTATAGAGATTCCGTATCTCCTTCTCCTTTGGTTCATCCCACATCTGACGACGAGGACTCCAGTTTAATGTCCTCAGTCTGTAATCAAATATTTAAGGACTATTGCATTTACCCTATATATTTACACAATGTATTCTGAGAGACAGGCATGGTCAAACAACTTGTAAACCATTATCAGACTGCTCCTTTAGGTCATTTTCCTATAGTACCATAGTAAAATTTCATGTTCAAACAATTTGTGAGCCACAAAATGACCATGTTATATCCAAATTTGGTGTTATAACAAGGTGAGTTATAAAGGGAATGCACTGTAATACATTAGTGAAATTTCAAAATTTCCAAAATCCTTAACTTTAGAAAATAATATCTTAAAAAGTTGCAGTATGCATACATACTACATTGTATATAGCACAAGCTCAAGACTTCTCCACCCCCTATACCCGATGATACAACCGAATTTTTACATCGAAGAGCTGATACAAAATACAACGTCACGTGCGAGGATGGACTCGAGTAAGTTGACGATGTTTTGATGTTTACAGGCAATAATAGGAGGAGTTGTGAGCCGAGACTTTTGGGAGAAATAAAGTGTACCTACCTCTATTTTTCGCCATAAGAAGTCTTTTATAAAGCGTCCCCTTGCGATAGATATTCTGTATTTATCGACGGAATTTTCTACCACAGACACTAAAATTGATTACACTTGCTAATTGCTCGAATACTTCTTCACCGATTGCCCGTCCCAAACGTTCTGGATAAACCAGAAGCATTCTTTGTTAAATACCAGCAGAAGAAAATAATGAAATCCAACCACATTCTACAAAAAACGGTGCTAAACACACACAGGGTTGTTCGATTAGGATACTTTCTACATAGATGAGTCTATATCCGTGATATGACACACTTCGAAGAGGTATTTTTGAAAAATGATACAACAGACATCGAAGAGTTTGACAAAAAATGATATTTGTTACTTTGGAGACTTCTGAATATTAATAAGCATATGGATAAGCAAGCAAAAACGAGTCAGACCAGATATTTTTTGTATTTATCTCTCTTATAAACATGCCTTGGGTGATGCTAAATGATGAAACAATTAAAGGACTGCAAAACTTACCCTGATCGGTGTTTTCGACAATTTGAATTGTATAACCCCCTTCCACTCTGTTAAGTCCAAAGATAACCCTTTTGTACTGAGGTCAAATTTATACACAGCCAGATGGACCTGAGCCCCTCCCCCCCCCCCCCCCCCCCTGAAGAAAATTCCTGGATCTGCGCATGGTCCTCTGATGATCAATTGACGTTTATTGCAGCCGTGAAAAAGGGGGTTATTTCTGCGGCACATGTGTACGCTTTATATAGGGAGATACCCCCCCCTCCCCTGTGGGGAGGGTAATAGGATCATGCGCGGATGCAGGAATTTTCTTCAGGGGGGATTCAGGTCCGTCTGAAATAAAAAAAAAAAAAAGCTCTGACAACGTTTTTTAGTCCTTAACATATTTTACAGAAGTCCAAAGGTTACTTTCAAAGAAAACTATCCTTTTCCAAGGTTCCAGAGGAGGTCCAACATTTTCCGGGGGGGGTCCAACTTCTTTCAGAGGGGGGGTCGTGTCCAATTGCTTATTCTCTATAGAAACCCATATAACTTGTGATTTTCCTGTTTCCCCTCTGAATCCGCCCATGTGGGCACTTCGATAAGGGGGCTTAAATAAAATCTGCACCCCCTCCCCCCCAGGGCCTGGTCGTATCTGAGAATCAAAACAGTATAAGTACATTAAGTGACCCTTTGTTTACTGTACGTACAACTGTTGCAAAAATAAGAGAGTAAGCTGTGTATAAATTTGACCTCAGTACAAAAGGGTTATCTTTGGACTTAACAGAGTGGAAGGGGGTTATACAATTCAAATTGTCGAAAACACCGATCAGGGTAAGTTTTGCAGTCCTTTAATTGTTTCATCATTTAGCATCACCCAAAGCATGTTGATAAGAGAGATAAATGCTAAAAATATCTGGTCTGACTCGTTTTTGCTTGCTTATCCATATGCTTATTAATATTCAGAAGTCTCCAAAGTAACAAATATCATTTTTTGTCGAACTCTTCGATGTCTGTTGTATCATTTTTCAAAAATACCTCTTCGAAGTGTGTCGTATCACGGATATAGACTCATCTATGTAGAAAGTATCCTAATCGAACAACCCTGTGTGTGTTTAGCACCGTTTTTTGTAGAATGTGGTTGGATTTCATTATTTTCTTCTGCTGGTATTTAACAAAGAATGCTTCTGGTTTATCCAGAATGTTTGGGACGGGCAATCGGTGAAGAAGTATTCGAGCAATTAGCGAGTGTAATCAATTTTCGTGTCAGTGGTGGAAAATTCCGTCGATAAATACAGAATATCTATCGCAAGGGGACGCTTTATAAAAGACTACTTATGGCGAAAAATAGAGGTAGGTACACTTTATTTCTCCCAAAAGTCTCGGCTCACAACTCCTCCTATTATTGCCTGTAAACATCAAAACATCGTCAACTTACTCGAGTCCATCCTCGCACGTGACGTTGTATTTTGTATCAGCTCTTCGATGTAAAAATTCGGTTGTATCATCAGGTATAGGGGGTGTTCTCTATATCTTTGGAACCATTCAAACTGTCAAGTGTGTTTATTTACAGAAAAACCTGTCTTAAGCAGCCACTCAAAAAAAGACCAAAAATTGGCTTTCAAAACCAATTATCCCTTAGTGCAGGTCAAAAGTATTGCAGAATGCTTCATGAGAGCATTCTGCAATACTTTCGACCTTCATTAAGCTACCATTTGTCGTTAAGACCTTTGTTTTGTCTATTTCTGAGTGGCTGCTTAAGACAGGTTTAACTGTAATAGTTTTAAATCACAGGAACTTATTGAGGCTGTAAAACCAGCAGAACTTTGAAAGAAGGAACACAGCAGAATAAACACTGAATGAAAAAATTGATCTGCGTTTAGCAGTATTTGAAAATAAACACGTTGTTCTGATATCTCTTCTGGAGCCAACCAGAGCTGAAATTATAGCTTCATTAGCTTGTGGTATTAAGTATACAAAATATTAATAATTTCAGGTATAAATGGTCAACTGTTTTAAGATAAACCTAAATTAAACCAGAGAACTATCATAATCTGTCTTATTCAGCATTTTGAGACTGACCTTTATAGAAAGTCAGCCTCAGAATCCTTAATCAAAGAATAATCCTGAAAACTTTTACCCGTGATAATGTAGATAATTGAGGCTAGTTTGGCAGGGGAGACCCAAACTAATTTAGATATTTGGGATCAATTTGTCAATTAAAACCTCTGTCTTAATGCTGATCAAAGAATTTCCTACCTGTCAAAACTTCCTATTACAATTGACTGACCACTAGGACTGCATACTGCCACAGTGAACTCATGTTCATCTGCATCACGGCTGTAGTCAAAATGCTGAAAGCTACGTCCATCTCGTCCATAGGCTATGATCCTTTTGTCACAGCCAGCGGCAACTATTGCATTCTGGGAGTAGGCCAGAGCATATGGTGGACAGGGATGAGTGCTGATTTTACCCTGTAAATGTAAAAATATTTCTAACACCTTTAACTCTTTGCATGCTGGGTAATTTTTACTGCTTTTTTTATGTCTGCTGACTTTTTTCAAAAAATTCTTTCAGGAACACTATCACAGTGTCGAGATTCTGTCAGTCCGGATCTGGGTTCAACCTTTTTGCAAAGCAAGGAAAAAGTTAACCCTTACCATGCCCAATATCTTAATAAATTACACTCCTCCCCAGCTTTGATCCAATTGACTTCCAGTTATTATCATGTATAAAAAAGCAGAGTCAGGGCTCACCCTGCCATTAGCCATTGTAGCCATTTGCTACTAAAAATGTAGAGTGGCTACAAATATAAGTAATTGGCTAAAAGTACACTCTAGGTGGTTAAAAAATTACATGTCTGTGAAAAAGTGTATTTTGATCAGCTTTTGGATTTTCCAATATTGCTTTTATTATTCCTTCACACATTATGATTGTGCCATATTTAACTCTTTGAATGCTGGAATTTTTTTCAATACCATCAGGGTGTCAAACAGTTTGTATCCAGATCAGGCCCGACATTTTGTCGGGCCTGATCTGGGTCCAAACTGTTTGCAAAGGTTATCAGCAGATGACACAAGTCGCTGCTAGTGGGCAAATAGTTAAATACAGAACAACTTTTTGCTAAAACCTTGGCTATTTAAAGCCGATTTCATTTGGCTCCAACTTTTTCATTTGGCTACAACAAATTCTGAGCCTGGGTAAGCCCTGAGAGTGGAAAACAGTGCAGTTGATTATCTGCTGGCTTAGAAACTAGCTGATCAAGATCTACACTGTTTTAAAAGCAATATGTTATTAGGTTAACTTAGGTTTAATGAATTGCTTTAAAGCAAAATGCAAAAGGTTCTTTAAGTGCCCTTAAAACATGTTTAAACTGACGGATAAGGAATGAATAGCAGCATGCACTATCAATTTTAAATTCTAAACGTTTGCTTTATATTTGGACCCATAGTTCATTGTGGGAAAATTTTTACCTGTTGATCACCCGTGCCTTCATCATCAAAGAAAAATCTCACAATGGATCCATCTGCATGTCCAGACAAAAATCCTTTACCAGTTGGACTGAAATAAAACAATGAACCATAACCTGAGATATGCACGGGTGAAGGTTCCAAATTTCCGAAACCCTGGACTTTCAAAATTCTAATCTTAAAACTTGCAGTATATCTACAAACTAATAGCAATTTCAAGTTGAAATATTCAATTGGTTTCCAACTCAAAAAAATTTACCTGATTTTTTTCCTCCTGTAATTTTGTGTTACGGTATTTTGGTTTGGTGCGGTTTTTATATGACCTTTCTGGGGTCATGAATAAATGTAAAAGCAAAACACAATACGCTTTCTGATTGGTCATTTGTCGCCGAACACTTCAATTATAATTCCCTCACTTCTTATCAATAGGCTGGGGGTACCTTATGCGCAGAATGGTGTGCAAAGTGCGCAATAGAACTGTCAAACAATAATGACTGACACAATATATTGGGCAGACATTCACTTTTTTTTGTAGTTTCTTTTGTCTGGGAGTGGGAAATTGGAACCTTTTTCTGTAAGAAATCTAGAAAATGGCAGATATTGGTTCACATGAGAGCTGGTCACATTTCTCGCTTGTCATGCATAAAATAAGTTAACTAGAATTGAGGAAAAGTTCACTATTAAAGAATCTTCAACTTACTTAGCTGCCAAGGACACAACATAGGAGTCTGTTCCATAAACTGTGGATGATTTGTTCGTTTTCACATTGGCAATCCTCACCTAAAATAGTGTAAAAACCCAGTCAAGGCTCATACAAGCAAGTTTATGTAAATTTCATGGACTTTTCAAGGACTTCTAAAAGACTTTACTGCTGTTTTCAAGGACTGAAAACTTATGAAAAATACTGATTTACACATTAAAATTATTCTTAGGAAATGCCAGAGTTCATTACTAAAGATATTAGTTTTAGAAAACATAGTATGAAATTGTGGTGCCTTTATTTGGTGCAGCATAAAATTATGCTGCACCAAATAAAGGCACCACAATTTTTTACTGATTTAGGTCTCCGAAAACAATGTTGAATCCTCCTCTTAATGGTAGAATTCAAGAACTTTTCAATACCTTTGAATGTTTTTCAAGTACTTTTCAAGGCAAATTTAATTTTCAAGGACTTTTCAAGACAGTCCTGTATATTCAAGTACTTTTCAAGCCTGTGCGAACCCTGCCAGTCATACCTCTGTTAACCCTTGTCATGCACTAAGACTGCATTATATTTATATGCACTACACTCCTCTCCAATTTTTATCCTGTTAAAATGAACATAGACACATTTTTTCTCTCCAAAATGGTATCATTTTCCTTATTTCTTCATGAAAACATTTGTGGGTACTACTCATCAGAGTGGAGATACCAAATTTAATGTCACCTCAATAGTATACACACAATTAGTTTTGAGCATGGAACAAAAACTTACCATTATCACATTGTGTATGTGAATGTTTTAATGTCATGTGATATGATGTTGACCCAAAGAAGTCTGTTCATATTTTTGTTTAGGGGTGGGTAGCTGGGCAGTGTGGGTGTATTGAAATTCCCTGAAATCTGCAAAAAGTATGAGTTGGTTTATGAGAATGTTGTACATATCTGATATGCATGCATTGAAGGCTATGACAGGATCCAGGGCATCTGTGCAGTCCAGCAAGAGCTCTTGCTGTTGGCACAAACATTTAGTAAATTTAGGCCTCTTGTCCCACTGGAGAGCTGTGCATAAATGTTTTAAGAATGAATTTATACACATCATAAGTCCAGTTAAACAAAATTTTTGAGCGTAAAATTGTGAAAAAAATCTAAACCATCAGTTTTAACATAAATTTTGGGTGCTCAAACGAGCCGTCTCATCCAGACGGTTCTTTTGAATACAACCAACATATAGTTTTGGGTGCTCAAAAGACCCATCTCATTGAGACCGTTCTTTTGAGAACCTACAACATATGTTTTGCTTGAGAAATAACAAATTATATCTTAATTACCCAGGCCTCCAAATAAGAGTGTGTACTGGAAAATTATTTTTCTTATTACTCAACCAAAACATATGTTGTGGGTACTCAAAACACACGTTTAAATTGATGGGTAAGGAAATATGCACAAACTATCCTTATCTGAGCCCATGATTACCTACTCATATCTCAGGGCCTGTATGTGATAGGTACTAAAATCATAAAAACTGGCCCATATGAATTTTACCTTTCCATCAGCTGTTCCAAATACAATGGGTTGGTCCGAGGGCCAAATCAAACAAGTTACAGCACTCTGTTGGATAAACTTGTTACAAATCACCTTTTTCTCTCCCCTGGAATAATAAAAGAGAAATCTTCAGTTACATGTTAAGGATCGGGAGGGGGGGACAGGAGGTCTGGACCCCCCCTTAAAAATCACAAAAATAGGATTTCTTAGCAATATTAGTCTGGATCCCCTGTAAAAACACAAAGCTTACAAGCCAGAATTCAGTGTTGGGCCACCATAGGCCCGCCAGCGAAATGCCATTTTAATGGCGTTTCGCTGGCGGGCCGATGATGGCCCACTTATTGTGGTAATTATATCCCCTCTTCCCTAATCAATTAAAAAAAAGGTAAAAAAAAAAGGTAAAAAAAGTTGGACCCCCTCTGAAAAAACTTTCTGGATTCGCTCATGAGTTAGAATGTACTTCAAGGCTTAATGTTTTCAGTCATCAGACAGTCAGAGAGAACCTGTCAAAAAGTTGAGGATTGGCATTATTTCTAACCAACACAAAATAAGTGGAGGGAAATCACTTTTGAAAACCACTGATATCAATATTGATATTGATATACTATATCAATATCAATATCTTAGCTATTTTTATTGATTTATCAATATGGATGACAGCTATATTTTAGGCTTAATTCACTTGGGAAAAGTTTTGGTCCACAAGCATGTGTCCACAAGCATGTATACATAAAATATAGGTATGAAAAATATGCATTTTTTACAAAAAACTGTCAGTACAAAGGTTCCTTACAGTTTTCATAGCCATAACAATGACAGAGTATAAAATTTAGATTTTTTGTTTGCAAATTCAAGAAAACTTCAATATAAAGTTTCACCATACAGGTTTTCACATTTTAAGCACTGATTTGCTGTGTGATTCAAAAAGAGGACCCTTTAATTTATTTTTGGAACCCTCAGCACAGAGTGAGCCTCTTAAAGCACATTATTCAGGGGATTATTAAACCCTAAATTTAATATTCTGTAAAATAAATACTGAATAGATACTACTTTTTCTATGACTATTAACCCTTAACATGCTGAATATTTTTATATACTACACTCCTCCCCAATTTTTCGCCTATAAATCTGCAGCATTTCACTTGTAAGCATGTATTTTCAATCAGAGTGGAAAACAGTGTGGATCCCAATCAGATGGCTTAGTAAGAAGCCAATTGATCTGGATCTACAGTGTTTTCAAAAAAAAAGATAAATCTGAACTCAGCAGGACAAAGGTTAAGAAATGTTCATAAGACACCTACCAGTCTTCACCTAGCTTGTACACATAAACTATGTTGTCTGTCTGTCCTATTGCTAGTTTTGTTGAATCAGCAGAAAATGCTATTCCTTTGATGGTGTAACTCCTCTTTCCATACTGAAATTAGCATAAAACTTTCATGTGAGATACAAACAGCAGGGTTCCCACATAAATTCAAAAACAAAATTCCATGATTATTCCATGATTTTTCCGTGATCAATAATGTAATTTCCATGATCATTTAACACGCGGCATCCAACTTCCCCTCTTCGCAACATCCTCAGTATTCTTTACCACACTGAGCATAGTTGTGACTAACTGTTATTAGAACATGTCTTTCTTATATCTTTATTCTTTTCAATATTTCTTTCAATATTTCTTTCAATAATTCATCATTCTATATCTTTTCCCAAATAACTAGCCAAAAAGGTCACTTATATGGCCAATTTTAAAATCAGAAACACCATATTACCTGAATGATTGAATTGAAATGGCTCCAAAAGTTTTAAGATAATGTATTTTGATTAACTTTTATTCAGGCTTTCAAGTGCCCTTCCACGAAAAAGTAGGGAAAAGAAGGATACATTTTTTGAAAAAGTAGGGATTATCCAATGTAAAAGGTAGGGAAAGTAGGGCTTTTTCAAACCAATAATTCATAACAATGAGTTATTAAATTAATGATAATATATCAAAATAAGCAGGATAAAAGTGGTGACAATAAAATTATCCCAAAACAGAATGACTTTAGCAGCTGAAAATTTCAAAGTGAGAAATTGAGTGGTCATTTACCAAAAAAAAACAAGTTTAATTATTGAGAAATCTGAGCGAGCGAAGCGAGCCGGGATTTTTTTTGAGGATTTTATTGCATAAATGACATTTTAAGTGAGAAAGTTTGGATAGTAAAAGTAAGAAAGATGGCGAAGATCAGGAATCGATACAATCAAGTAACACACCTGACCCAGGATACCACATGGGAAAGTAACAAAACCACAACAAACATCACAAACAAGAGCCAAGAGGTCAGCCCTTTCCCAGCAGGTGACCACAAGGCAGCAATGAACAGACGCAAAAGCATGACAATCACAAGACATAAATAATACAAATGATCCACAAAAGAAGAACCGCCTTGGAACGGTCAGTAAAAATATTTTACTGGAGGGCTTAAACAGGTTTCACAGAGCCAACCTCACCCTTAGTTCAGATGTTGATCAAGACGCATAGATTTTGGTTTGCATGAAAGACCCTTAACTTATCCATGCATCATCTCCTAGAACATATAAATCAAGATATAAAAAGGAGATAAAGCAAAGATAAGGACTCAACAGTACATAAATATGAATACCAGCGCAAAAGAAATCCAACAGGTAAACCCTGGTTGGCCTGACAACAGCCAAAGCATCAGGCCCCTACCATCTCATCAATAGATAAATTTTTAAGTCGGAACCGTCATAGAGTCTGAAGTCCGACCCACCGGCGTGCAATTAAAGAGGAAAGCAGTAAGGCATTTTCATGAAAATGTAGGGAAAAGTAGAACAAAAAACTATGATTTGTAGGGCCCGCTTGAATGCCTGTTTTATATGATTCACTCTGCAAAGAATCTGATAGGTCAAAAGATTCAATGCGGCTTTTACATTCCATTCAAAAACGTATGAATATTTATATACGAATAAAAGAATACTTCTGACATGCCTAAAATGCATACATTTTTAAGGCTACATGTATCTGGCTATAAAATATCTGGCACAACAAGTGCAGGCCCTGTTGTGGACCAAACATGCATTTTGAATCAATAATAAAAACTTAAATCACCAGTTGCCAGAAAACAAGCAGTCAAACACATAAATTACTTCACAAAATTCCATGATTTTTCCATGATTTTTCAGTTTTTTTTCAAATTCCATGATTTTTCCATGCATGGAACTTTTTTTTGTGATTTTCCAGGTTTTCCAGTGCTCGTGGGAACCCTGAAACAGCCGTTGAAATACATACAAGGCCAATGTGTGTTTGTGATTAATCCTTATATATATTACAAGGGTCTGGAAATACCATGCCCGTCGACTTGTCCGACCGGGTCCCATTTCATTCAGGACATTTTAGAAATTTCCATGTCCTTGGACAAATACAAAGTTTAAATGCAATTCTGTATTTCATATTTGATTAATTATTTAGAACTTGCATGTTGTTTGGAGGACAGTGTGGATCCTGATCAGCTGGCCTCTGCAGAAGCCAGCTGATCTGGATCTAGTTTGTATTTAGATTCAGCACAGTTAAAGGGCTAAGCTAAGTTCATAGTGCATTATCGGCCCTTTGGGACAAGTAAAACTTTCTTCAGACAAGTACATTATTAGGGTTCAAGTTGGGCCCTGACATTAGGAAGATGTGACTTCTCCTTCCAGGAAGATCAGGGAGAAGTGACAGTCAGATAAGGAGAAGTTATAGCGCAAAATTATGGCATTTTCTGTCGGTTTAGAAGCTAATTAGACATTACACATACTCTTGCCATTAAATGGAAGGAGAAATATGATGCAGTGGTAGTAGATTCACTAGATTGTCACCACAGCTTGTGGTGACAGAATGAAAATGAGTCTCCCTAAAAATTTATTTTTTTAATGAGACTCCCACTTCTCCCTGGGTCCCATTTGGGCGAAATTTTCTGCCCCTAGGGCGACTATTTCGCCTTAGTCGCCCCCTTGCTTATTCCCTGCATTATGGGCATTTACTTGTCCCTGGGCAAGTATAGAACTTTGCTATTTCCACACCACTGGTTATAATGAATGAATCTAAGGAGACCCTTTGATTTATACTTTGGAACCCTTAATGTAAGGACATGAGAGTCCCAGGGACTCTTAAAATTGGGGTAAACCCTGGAGAGAGCTGTGAAAATCCCTAAAGAAACTGGAAAATTTACCTTGGAATCTGCTGGCTTGAGTGAGAACTTGTCTCTCTTCTCTCCATGTTCATCATAAAGCAGGATGACTCGATCTGATGTACATACTGCTAACTTCATATTATTGGCTGACCAAGCCATGGCACATATCTTTGCTGCTCCATCCTGAAAGTTTACACACAGACACTAAGGCCAATCTTAAAAAAATATTTTTGTTTCCCCTTGCCCAACCCTGTTTTACCAGCATGGGTCGGTCGGTCGAAAAATGTCTTTTTAACTTCTCAAATTTGATACCCATTTAACTTAATTGTAAATAATCCTACATAGGCAATAAAATTAAATACACAAACAATTTGCTAACTAAGAATCTTTTTTAAAGATAACACTGTTTATATTGGACAATTCTCTAAGTTTGCAATGAAATTTTTTAAAAAAATCTTGACTGGGAATTGAAATAATTTTTTGGGGGGTAGGGCATTTTTTCAGGGTCAGTTGGGTAAGGGGAAATAAATGAAATTATAATTTAGGCCTAAGTGTAGTGCAGGTTTCAAGTGCGCTTCTTCGACCCTTTATTTACTAGTGACACTAGGGCTGTGACGATATATCGATACATCGATACTTATCGATCTGACTTGGCCGATACCGTATTGATACGCTTGGGTGCTGTATCGCGATACTTTCAGAAATTTTACTAGCAGCAAATTTGGTAATTTCTAATCTCAAAATATATATTCAAGTATATTCTATTCTTACAGTGTAAATGTTCACTACTTAAAACAAGATCAAATGGACAAAGAGGCAAAAGTAATGATAGATAAAAAAAAATCTGTTGTGCCCTCATAGGGCAACCACATGCCAATTACTTGGTGTTATTCAAATGCCTGTATAGAATTTTTTTAAGTTAGGTTTTGTGCTTCCACAAAATAGGGATACCTTTTAAGATTTAACAGGACCTGCTGAGATCTATCAATTAACTTCATATTTGCTGGTCTTAATAGTGTGTATTACATGTTTCACTAGACAAAGACATGTAATTTCAGTATACAACATAAATGTCGAATCAATGGTCAATTTTCCAAAAAGAGTGACAAAAATATTTGTCTTATTGAATGGTTTGCAAATGGAATTGAAAAAAGTGCAAACTTTTCATCAATATACTATAGGAATAGTGCTTCTAAGTGTTAATATATCCGTGTCGATATATCCTGATACGTATCGTATCGCATTGCATGTATTGCGATATGTATCGTATCGGGTGACAGCCCTAAGTGACACCTACATGTAAATACATACTTTGGCAAATAGTGAACACCAAATGCCGCATAATGCAGCATTTCATCAGGATCTACACTATTTGCCAAGACAAAGATGATCTTCAGTGAAAGAAATGCAATTTCTATTTGAAAATTGTTACCATTTCTATTTGGAAATTGTAACCCAGAGATTTTCCTAGGCCTGATAAATTGGGGCTGAATATCGAACCCTTCCCAATGATAAAAATGTCAGCAAAAACTTCCCAAAATGCTGAGTATCATGCCCAAATTCTTAGTTCTACATTTTGGTGAAATTTTCATGAAAATCCAAACAAAAATAGCAAAGCCACAGATGCATGTAAATTTGCATAAAAATGCGAATGAAAACATGTTTTCGGGTCAACTCGGCCTGAGTCAAGTCAGCCTGGTCCCATTTTAAGCCTACTTTTTGCATGCTGGTGGGAATGTGTTTAATAAAAAAAAGAGTTTGTTCAAAAAAAGTTGGAGGAAGGATGTCTGATACTTAGAAACATATTTATGCGCCGCTTACCGGTATTCCATTTTCAAAACCGTACAAGGTACACTCTGTATCAGTTGACATAGCGTGTCCAGGAGGCTGACCGCACTAATAAGTAACAGAGTTCTCACTAACTCCAAATTTGGATTATTTTACTTCAACTTTTGGATTCTGACTCATTCTTTTTCAAAAGTGCCAATAGAAAAGTATGGTAAAACTCCAATTTTTCTGGCAAACAGCATTGTTACTCCTATTTTCAAAACCCTAGTGAGAACTCTTTACTCATACTTTTTTTAAACAATTGATAGTTCCTTTCATGTTAATTGCTTTGATCAGGCTTTTAATTTACTAATCTAGTGTTCAGAAAACATAAATTGCCTTGTTTGCAAGCTATGGGAACTTGTGCATTACAAAAAGCGCGAAAACTTGCATTAAAGGCAGGCATTACCTTTAATCAGGTGTACACCTTTAATTAAATCCACAAAGAGCTTAATTGCAATGTCTGTCAATTAGAAAATATGTTTTCATTAATAAGAGACCAAACATTTATTTTTCAAAGGTTACAATGGAATCTACACCAGGGTGAGTTGACCCAGGCCTAGTTGACTCAAGGCCGAGTTGACCTGCCAGCATATATTGTGAGAAGTTTACATTGGAGTAGATTGTGCCACAAGGCCCGATACGGCATACGGAAAAGTAATCTGTGCTTGTTATGAATTATCTATTTAACATGAGTATTTGTTTCCTTCCACCCGCAGAGAATAATCCGGTATCCAGATAGAAGGACCAAGTTGAGATGAATCCTTTATTTTGTGCTTATTGATTGACGAATCGTTTCCCTTGTGATCTCCTTAGATATAAATATTTTACCTGAGGAGGCAACAAAGTCTTCATATGCTTCAGCTGCATACTCATCTTGGCTGTATAAGTTTTTTACTCATGCACTATGGAATTTTCTAAGCGTCCGTAGTTTCTGAAAAACAAAAGTCTGTCAGAAAAGGAATTTCAGCTGCTCGGCGCAGTCTCGTATATACGTGACGAAGAGCTATGTGGTGTTTTGTTTTGCTTACAAAAACTCACCTATACAACCAACGTGTTTTTCGTCAGTTAAAACAAATAGATCTTATGTTCTTTTTGATAAATAACGACAATAAAATAATACGAAAACGTGTATTATCCAGCTCTTTCATCCGTTACTATGGTCCTGTTTACAAATGGCCGCGCCATCGCTAGAAGATTCGTACCAAATGATATTCGTAACTTAGTGTATATTCGGTTGCGGTACTGCACAGTCGGTTAATATGAGAGAGAGAGAGAGAGAGAGAGAGAGAGAGAGAGAGAGAGAGAGAGAGAGAGAGAGAGAGAGAGAGAGAGAGAGAGAGGGTCAAACCTTCCCAAGGGGCACCTGTTCCAGTAACAAGTTCGAGACAGTTCACCGACAAGACAGTTCACCGACACGCATTTGAAGACATATCACCGACAGAATTGATTACTAGGACAGTTCACTGACAAATTATAGTTCTATATATCATATTTGTAAAATGAATATCAGATATTTACTATTATTATGTACTTTGAAAACTTGACAAACAGTAAAGACCGAGGTGGAATGCCGCACAATGCAGTGTTTCATCCGGGTCTACACTGTTTGCTAAACAATCTTGAGAGAATGAAATAGAATTTTTATTTGGAAATAATTTATTACTCGGACCCAGTATACCCGGACTGGTCACTGACATACAGGTAAATGAATATATTGGAAATGTCTGATTATATTTGGCATATCTTATCAGAATTGAGTTGATCTTGGGGTCTTTCACAGGCTTTAATCCAGGATCTGCACTGCTCAAGAGGCGATCACCTGATCTCTTTGATAATGTTAAAATAGGTCAAGGTCAACTAAAGCTTATAATGAAACATATTTTGTTTTACCATATATTGGGGCTCGTCCATTTTGGCCAAGTGACCTAAACAATCTAATACAGCCCAGCGATTTCTGTGAAAAAGATGTTTAAATAGGTATGTGGCAGCCAAAATGAGTGGCCTTAGATAAAAGGTCACAGGTGAGCTTGACATTTGGTACTTATATAAAATCAAGGTCTCATTAGGTTAAACATTTCAGCTTAAACAGTTATAGAAAAATGAAACTTTTCAAGATTTCCCCATATAAATGCACCAGGAATCAAATTTGACCTTGCGATAAAGTAGGTCAAGGTCAACATAGATTCACCATTTATGCAAACCTCGTAGGCCCCACATCCCCAATGCTACATGCCAAGTCCCAAGGCCATTGGCCTTTTGGTTCCAGAGCAGATTATATTTAAAGAATTTTTACCATATATGGGCGTGGTGGCCATCTTAGTCATATGACCAGAACAATTTGTAAAACTTTTGGCTAACCTATCATAAGGAGTCGTCATATGAAATTTGAGTTAATTGGTCTAGTGGTTTCTGATATATTGGTGGGACTCCAATATGAGCAACATTGGCTGAAAGTTCAAAGGTCAACCTCAGGACAAATAGACCTTGACCTTTGAAACTTATTTATAGCCAATGCATTATCAGATTGAACATATCAAGCGAGAATAATGAATTTGGCTTCCACAGTATTCAAAAAATCAACTTTTCAAAAAAATACCATTTAAATGCATTATAAAGCAAATGTGACCTTGACGTTAAGTAGATCAAGGTCATCTTAGGATCATCATTTGAACAAACTTGGTAGGCCCCACATCCCTAATGCTACATACCAAGTCCCAAGGTCACTGGCCTTCTGGTTCTGGAGAAGATTGTTAAAGGGTTTTAACCATATATGGGCATGGCGGTCATCTTGGCCATGTGACCAAAATATTTTGTATACATGTTAGCTAACTTATCACAAGGAGTCTTCTCATGAAATTTGAGTTCGATTGGGCCAAAGTCTTATGAGAAAACTATGTTTGAATATATTGATGGGACTCCAATATGAGCAACCTAAGCTGGAAGGTCAACGGTCAGCCTTGACCTTTGGAACTTATTTATAGCCGTTGTCTCATTAGGTTAAACATATCTAGTGAGAATAATGACTAAGGCTTCCAACCTAGGATCATCATTTGAACAAACTTGCTAGGCCTCACATCCCCAATGCTACATACCAAGTCTAAATGTCATCTTGCTTCTGGAGAAGAAGATTTTAAAGGGGTTTACCATATATGGGCGTGGCGGCCATCTTGGTAATGTGACCATGACCATTTGAACAAGTTTTCATTCCCGCGTCCTAAGGAGTATCCATAATAAAATGAATTAAATTGGTGCAGTGGTTTCAGAGGAGGAGACGTTTGAAAATGTTGATGGACGGACGGAAGACAGACAGAATCATATAAGAGGTTGCCATGGAAACCATGCATTTTCACATAGCCCATACCAAATTTCTTTTGAGGAGAACTTCGTTTCACATTCTGAGTCTCCCACTGAACAATTTGGCATGAATTTAAAAGGCCCTAGGAGTGCAGGATAGACCGTACCTTAACCCCTCCCCTAGGCTTATAGTTTTTAAGTGATTTTCCCTCATTTTTTTAAGTTTTCATGCATTTTCATGAATATTCAAATGAGATAATACTCATATAGGACCACTGGATGAATGGACCTGTCAAATTGTATCATTGATTATATTATAGCATGCAACAATGACAATATTGGGATGAAATCAGCCTATTTATATTTGTAATGATTTTGCCTTATTTTTTAGCGTTTTTATTAATATTCATGAATATGCAAATTATGCAAAAGATATGTTGCATATTTGACCATGGAATGAAAGGGCTATGTCTTAGCTTTATTTAAGTACAAATTTTAGTAATCTATGACTAAAAGCAGCTGAGATATTATTGATCTTGTACGTATACCCCCATTCGTGAACCACATTGTTAATGTTTTCATAAATATTTATGAATATGCAAATTAGATAATTTGCATATGCAACAAGGGGAGAAGAGGCCTATGTCTAAGCTTTAATTTGGTATTAATTTTAGTAGTCTCGGATAAGTAGCAGTAGAGATACGAGTAATTTTGTAGGCAGACCCCTCTTCTCAAATTCGCTATGGGTTGCCATAGAAACCATGCAATTTCACATAGCCCAAACCAATTTTTAGGACACCTTCATTTCGCATACAGGGGGTCCAAATGAACAATTTGGCACCCATGAAAAATTGTCCTGGTGGGGGGGGGGAGCAAGGTAACCTAAATTGGATGCCGGGGTATAAGGGAAACTGGTCATGACCCCTGACGGCAATGTTTTTCGATGGATCAAATTTGTGTTAGCAATTTTGGTAGAAGGTCACCTAGTGACCATTTCAGCCATATTATTTTGAATTCTGATAAGTGGTTTCAGAACATAAAAAACCTTAGTCACAATAAGCCGTACCCTTTTGACGGATCAAATTTCTTTTAGCTATTTTTGTAGAGGATCACCTTGTGACCATTTCTGCCAAATTGTATCAATTCTGACCGCTGGTTTACGAGGAGAAGCTCTTTAAAAGTTTCTTACATAGGTACTTAAGAGAAACTGGCCACCCCACTGGCGGCCATGTTTTTGAGGGATCAAAAAGTAAGTGAGTATGATCAGGAAATACCCAAATCACGCACTGCAGACCAACCCACGGCACCACCATCACAGAACAATAATAAATTCTTTTTAGCTATTTTTGTAGAAAGTCATCCAGTGATCATTTCTATCAAATTGTTTTGAGATTCAGAGAAGATATTTAAAGTCTTTGTTATCGCGATAAGCCACGCCCGTGGCGGCTATGTTTTTGATGTATCAAACTTCTTTCAGCTGTTTTTGTAGAGGGTCGCCTGGTGACCATTTCTGTTAAAAATCAATTCTGACCATAGGTTTCAGAGATCTTAAAAGTTTCTTATATTGGTACATAACGCCCCCTGGCGGCAATATTTTGACGGATCAAATTCGTTTTGGCTATTTTTGTAGTAGACCTTGAAATCAGATCGAGGTCACCACAGTCTAATCAACTTTTCCCACCACCCAACTGATACCAAACATGAATTGGTTAATCGGTTACTAACAAAAATGACCATACTTAAATTCGTTCGTTCCAAATGACCCTCTTATTGCATAGATCAATTTATGTCATGAATGAAGGTCGAATTCACTGGGTCACAGTGCATACTCGAACAGCATGCATAGGACACTGCTCATGCAACGTTTGATACTCGCAGCTATCACTGCTGCAGAGAACCATACTTTACAGCGTTGCTTTACATGGTTCATACAGGCAAGGCTATGTAAAATCAAGGACTTTTTAAGGACTTATATAATCTATACTACAGTTTTCATGGACTACAAGTTTATGAAACATACTCATATGGGACAATATTAGCTGTTACCGGTTTTATCTGCCCGATTATCTCCCTTGAATTTTGACCACTCCCGCAACTTACCTGTTGAAATCTGTGGCATCAATTACACAGAAAAGTATGCAAACCTTTAAATAAATTATTAATAACTAACTAATTATTAAGCTGCCATTATTTTATAAGTTATCGAAAGAAAATTTAATGTTTCATCTTTATAATGACATAAACAGATACGAAATAACTTAATATTTAGTTTTGTCAAATTGTTCATCTTTTTGACTGGTAAAATCCCATTCATTTCTATGTAAACTGACTGCAAATGCCCTTGGTGAGCCTTTTATGACCCCAAAATAATCATGTTCTGATATTTTCTCGATGTTTTATAAGTTATAAATGGTATCTCGATCACCCAACGATATTAACCATATAAGTTTCACAGAAATAAAATATATTTTAGTTCTGTCATTTTTAGGTTGAAAATTGAGTTTAAGCGCCTTCTTGAAAGGGCGGAGAAAATGTCTAAGTTCTCATATTTTGTGTCTATTATGCTTCCGCACTATTCAATATGCCGATAATGTCGAGAAACCTAACATCATTTTTAAATAGAAATTTAAGGGGAAAACTTAGCTGATTGGGAGACAAGATAATGAAAAAAATCTTAAAGGAAATTGTAAGAAAATAACATTACCATAACTTATCACACCGAAATAAAAATCATTTTATTACAAGTTGCTTCAATTTATTTTTTATTTTAAATATAACAATTATTATTTTTATAATAATAATACTTATTTTATTATGATTATTACTATTATTATTATTATTATCACTGCTTTCATCTGGCAGTATATTCGTACTTCAAACTCACACCGGATAGGCGGCAATCGAATACACTTATATAATCGGCGAACGAAGATCAAAATATTTAGAACCAGAGTTTTCGATTGCTAATCGTGGCCCAATGGTGACAAATGGCAATTTAAACACTGTTTCTATCCGTTTTTGATCCGCGTCTGTCGATTATTAAGAGCGTTTTCGATTGCCACCTATTCGATGTGTCTCTGGTGAGAAACGATTTTGAGACGTTCATAACGGGATATGCGATAATCCTAGGTGTCAGATAATCCCTCGGGCAAGGACTTATCTCGGTCATAAAATACTGATTTTACGGTTTTTACCGAATAAATGACTCTGTATAAAGTGTCCTGTGTCGAAGCCTTGGCATTCTACCTAGAACTTATGCATAATTAATAAAATGGTGTGTATCAGATACCCAGGCTGATCACAGTGTTCGTGTTCTGTACATCCTTCTTACTAGTTTTGTCATGCGGCGTCTCGTCATGGTCTTTACTGTTCAGTATAACAACCTTTTTCGGTCATACTACCAAAACTGTCACTTCATGGGTAGATGCTCAGACTGCGCAATTGGTGTCGTTTGAAATTCTACTAATGTTTAGGCTTTGCAATTACAGTAAAAGAAATGCATATATTATGATGAAGAGTACTAAAAATGAAGCAAAATCAACAGTGTAGATCCAGATACTTTATAACAAGATGTCTCTCCGTGCCTGTATTTTTGTAATAACTGAACATTTAAATAAATTGTAAACTAATAACTAAGTTTTAAGTGATGCCATTTAATTCTTCCGGAGAAGGTTAAACTTGAACGAACAGCAAAGGTTCGGGTGAGATGGCACAGCGCGGTTAGGCCTGATCCATTGATGTTTGTGTTCCATATCTCTCATTTCCCAAAATACACAGATTAGAATAAATCTCTTCACACCGAGCTGATTGGGACCAGTAAGAACCAGAACTGACCAAAAACAAATTAATAATTTCAACCGTAAACAGCAATGTGACTGATCAGACTGCGCAGATAATTTACTATTCGCATATGTTGTTCCGAGAATTCATGCTTAACAGTAGCATCTGAGCAGTGAGCACAAGAAACTGCGATGAGCATGTAATATATGCACAGACTGGCCTGCTCCATTAATGTTCGCTGTTGGAGAGCTGAAACATAAAATCATGCAGTCGTTTTATGATGTGGTCATCTTATTGACACAGCGGGAACTCAGTGGGAGTTCGCTCATCTGCGTTAAAAAAGTGAAAATAGTTGATAAGGATTTAGCCTAAAGCGACTGTTCTCATTAATTTTGACTGCGTTATAATCCTGTATTATGTTTTTTTAACTTGAAGCGAAGACGCTGATCAGACCTTTTTTGTCAAACTCAATGTTCTTTACCTCGGACCCAGTCCGAGTCTTTACAGATGTCGGCTGATTTTATTTTCGAAAAAAAAGTGTACAGTGTGGATCCAGATAAGGATCGAGCTCACCACATTTCTGATAATTCGTCATCTGATTATTTTTGATATATTAAGCCTGAGTAATTTTCTGCTTACCCACTTTCACTTTTTCAACCTGAACATGCTAATACTGTGGGTACGTGTACTCAAAGAATGGTCTCAATGAGACGGTTCTTTTGAGCGCTCAAAGCAAATGCTAAAATGTTGGAACAATATTATGCTGGATTTTCTCTTATCAAGACCTATGCCGAGAGAAGACCCACATCAAGCTGCGCATCTACAATACTGATTCGGGTAAACATGAAAAAACACCGCATTAAAAAGTCTAGAGGAAACTGAAAAAATGACCAGACCAAATGAGCACATTTGACCATAAAAGTGGTCCTGTTAAAACCTTATTGGCCTAAAAAGTGGTCATGGCTGGACCGACCATACCCCCGCCGACGGCCTTGTTTGGTGAAGCTGTGTTATTTCTAAATCACTGCGAATGCGCAGGCTGGTCTGCGCATTTGTTGTTCGCAAAACCCCGCAAGACAGTTTTCTCACATCGAGGCCCATATTACGTTTTCTGAACATTTAGAAATTCAGTACTCAAGTGCTCATGTACTCAATTCAGAACACACGAATAGTGGACAATCATGTTTTACATTTGGAGATGAAAAATCTTTTTCTTGATTTCAATTAGTTGAGCATGCATAGTCCAATTTGAACTATTTATGTAACATAAATGAAATTGGGTACCCTCATAGACCTCTTTCGTCAGCACAAAACTCTACAGCAAATATTATACATTCAATGCCAGACTAACACCATGGATACCTGGACTCAGATACAATCGATTTCGCGATTTAGTCGCCGCGGTGTAAGGGGGACAATTGACTTATCGATTATCTAGGTGATCAAGAACCACAACTTACCTGTTAAGCTGGGCCATAGTTCTATTTGGAATTGTACATTAAAATGATGGGCTGATTGAACAGAAAAATAAGTATCAGAAAATTAGCATAAAATTGTTGTCCCATTGTTTGGTGCAGCATTATTCTGCACCAAATAAAGGGACAACAATAATTTTCTCTCATTTTTGTCTATGTTAACAGGATTAAGTATTACAGAAAATAGTGAAATTCAAGTACTTTTCAATGCCTTATAGTGATTCTCCAGTACTTTTCAAGGCATGTTTCTTTTTCAAGGACTTTTCATGAAAGCCCGCCACATTCAAGTACTTTTCAAGCCTGCGCGGACCCTGCTTTATGTCAAGAAGAAGATTCAATCAAAGAATGAATGTGCTAGAGTGGTCACATTATAAACACCCAAGGGCAGCTAACTCCGTAGTCGATGGTGGAGTATGGCCGAAATTCAAACTCATTCAAGTTTTAATGGTCGTACTTGTTACCTGCAAGAATAAAGACGATCCATTCAAAAATGAAGGTGCTGGAGTGGTCACAATATTTCTCCTATTGTTAGTCTATGAGGACTTTTCCATACGCTCAAGGCAGCTCCTACTCCGAACCCCATCTGGTCGACATGCTTTTCAAGGTTCTGTTGTTATTGACTTGTTTATTGTTACTCCCATTGTGGGAGTCTGTAATTGTTCTATGTGTTGTGCATGACTTTATTTCCATTCTAGTTTTGCAATCATCTTGATGGGGAAGAGAGAGCTGGTTGCTTTGCTTAGTTTGTGTTCCTGGTGTCTCGTGCTTGTTGTGTGGCTCTTCCTCGCAGTGCCATGGTTTTGTCTGCAGTTTGACATTTCCTGATCATACTCACTATTTTTTGTTGTCAAGTGCGAATCCAGAGGGGGGCAGGGGTCCGGACCCCCCCCCCCTGGAAAATCACAAGTTATTTGGGTTTCTATAGGGAATAAGCAATTGGACCCCACCCCTGGAAAAAGTTGGACCCCCCCCCCCCCTGGAAAATGTTGGATCCCCTCTGGGACCTTGAAAAATGATAGATTTCTTTGAAATTGACCATTTGACTTCTGTATAATAGGCTGAGGTGAGGACTAAAAAAAAACGTTGTCAGAGCTTTTTTATCAGACTGACCAGGCTGGTCACATTATACATGATTTTTCAGAAGCACAATATCTAGGTATTTTAGTTCCAGAGAAGAAGATATTTAAAGGTTTTTTTTTACCTTATATGGGCATGGCGACTATCTTGGTAATGTGACCATTCAAATTTATTAAAATTTAATCCTCACAACTTTAGAGGAGTCTCTATATGAAATTCGAGTTCAATTAGTCTAGTAGTTTCTGAGAAAACTATGTTTTAATATATTGATGGGACTCCACGACTGAAAGGTCAAATACAACCTTGATTGACCCTTGGAATTTATTTATAGCCACTGACTAATTAGAATTTACGTATCAAGTGAGAATAATGCATTTGGCTTCAACTGTATTTAAAAAATCAACTTTTCATTTTTTCCAATTTAGTTGCAAATTTGACCTTGATGTTAAGTAGGTCATAACTATATAATCTTTTAAAAAATCCCATTTAAACAGATTAGGAAGCAAATGTGGCCTTGACGTTTAGAAGGTCAATGTCAATCTAGGACCATCATTTGAACAAACTTAGAAGGCCCCACATCCCCAATGCTACATACGAAGTCCCAAGGTCATCTGCCTTCTGGTTAAAAGCAGTAGGGGTGTATATTTAACCAAATAAGCTATGCATTAGAACAGTTATGCCTATTTTAAAATTATACATAAGAACGCGGATCTGACCAAAGGGACCTTAAGGCATCCAAGCAATTATTACGTAAGAGACATTTGAGAAATACTTAAAATAACATATAATTCCATGAAAATGCTTTCAATCTTTGATACCTTCAAAATAGCAAAATTTGTGATTGGTTTACAATAAAGGTTGATGCCATGTGAACACGGGTACTGGTCAACTCGTACCTAAGTCAACTCGTACCTTAGTCAACTCGTACCCATTTTTGGTCAACTCGTACCTTAGTCAACTCGTACCTAAGTCAACTCGTACCTTAGTTTATTTATAATAGTATATGGGATAGTTTTAAGTACGTTAATTATGTCAAAAGCAAAATGATAACTTTTGTTACGTTGCGAATTCTACACCTATATACATGCAAACAATAAAGGTACAGATCGACCTGAGCATCCAAGCAGTCTGATCAGCGCATTTGTTGTTCGCTCTCTAAAATCTATAACAGCTAAAATTCCTATGCGCATAATTCAAATTGAATCCCAGTCTCTGTAGCTGAACATGCAGGACTTGTCCTTATAGTGTAGCTAACCCCTGAAGATACATTTTCTCGTGACGCGGGTTTTGTGTACATAAAGCCGCCTTACAGCCACGTGCTGGTGATTGGTAGGGTGTGAAAAACAGTTTTTGGTGCCTAATCAATGATGAATATGTGATTGGATTAACACTCAGATAACAATACCAACCTACCTACAAGTTGGTCATTTTGAATGCCTATAATACGACCTAGAAGATATACATTCATGTAACGTATTCTGCATTTTCATTATCACATGTATAAGACATGTGAAAACTTTATATTTTGCTAGATTCTTATGCTGAGCATGCAGTTATCAACGAACGAATATAGACCAACACTCTGGTGTTATCATACGGTTACCGCCATTCTTGACGTCACATGCCAAACCTGATGACATATATGTTGTTTCTAACATCAATATAATCATCAGTTTCGAAGATAATCACTTCAAATTTTCAAGAAATGCTCTAAAAATGTAATACTTTGCAGATGTAATTTCGCCTGATTTTTATTATCGCGACCATAAGGTACATTTCATCATATCCTGACCCATATATATGCAGAATGGAAGTACCCAATTTATCAATTTGACATCATTATTTAGTACCATGATTACATTTATTTTAATCTATTGTCTTCATTTTTACACATATTGTCAGTGCGTACGATTTGAACACATTCCAATTCAAGTATGGTCTTTTATCAATCAGCTAACTAAAATAATAGGTTTTGCCTGTTGGTATTAGTAGCAGCATGGAGTTTGTGTATCACCAATTGCCCTCCTAAATCCGTTTTAAAGAGTAACTATATTAGTGCTATAACAAGAACTTATGCCTCGTTGTTCATATTTGCCTATGGTGTGTATTTCAAATTATCAATATAATCTTGGAGTTAAAGGTCAAATTAAGACAAATATGTAATATGACTCATAGCATGAACACCTCTTTCATTTCTACGAACGAGGGTGTTCATATATGGCACAATGATTGTCTATGGGGTGTAGATTACAACATGGGTTTCTTAATTATCCCCGCTTTCTCATTGGTGTCAAAAGACATGGTGAAATATTCTTACAATCAGTTTATGGCTTGTTACGCGAACTCCTCCTTCATTTTTTGACCAAGGGTGTTCATGCTAAGCACAATTATTGCTTATGATGTGTAAATTAGAAAGTACGTTATATAACACCGCTATGGCCCTGGAGTCAAAGGTATGGTATGTTTTTGACAGAGGTGCTTCATATTTTGTAGAATAATTGCAAATATGATATTTGAGCCTTAATTTTCAAAATAATTTGAAGCTGGTTGTATGGATTGTAAAGCAATATCTCTAACATGTTTTGTTGTAGATGGTTCATATTTTGCACACTGATTGTCTTAGGTGTTTTTGGTCAATAAGAGCTTCTGACTGCTGATATGACCTTTGTATCAAAGTTCATGGTTAAACTGCTTTTAACCTACATTTTAAACCCTCAAAGTGGTACTAATCATTAATGGGTTTATGACTCTCCTAGGTTCTATGGAAGGCAGGCCAAATAGTGGATTATGAATTCCCTGCATGGGTAATAAAGAGGTCCTTAAAGGGTTTAGTTATTTTCTGATAAATATTTATATTAATCTTAGTGAACCTATATAGGCGATAAGTCCCCTCTTGGAGCCCCCTTAGTCCAGTAAGATATTGAATTACACTTTGACATGAAATAATCTTAAGTTTAAACATATTTCAACTTGGTAAGATTCACATACAAATATATACAAGCTACATAATGTAAAAGGATTAGAACGAAAGCTGGAAGCTTTTGTTATTCTTCTCCTCCCTTAGCAGATAATCTGCTGATGACCACTCATAAACCAAAATGTAGACCTTTAAACTCTGCATATACGGCATGTAACGCATTCTCTTTTAGAGGAGATGTATAAATGGTCATATTTGGGACACTGGCTGTCAATGGTTTTATTGTGGCACAATCTCCTCCTAAACTACTAGCGAGAATTTTTGCCAAACTTTGCAGGAATGATTCTAATATGACCCTCTAAAATGATTGTTCAAATAGTTTAGTCCATTGCATATCTAGGTCGCATGGGCCAAAATAGATTTTCAAAATGAAAATCTTAAAATGAAAATCTTCTTGTTAGGAACCACAATGCTTAGTCTTGATATTTGGTATGTAGCATAACCTAGTAGACCTCCACCAAGTTTGTTCAAATTCTAGCCCTTTGGTTTAAATGGCACATTCCTGGAGGTGGCATATTTACATAGGCATGTGATCACCTGCTGGGAAAGGGCTGGTCGCTTGGCTCTCTTGTGTGTGGTGTTTTCTTGTGTTTCGTCACTTTCCCATATGGTGTCTCTGGTCAGTTGTGGTACTTGATTGTATCGATTTCTGGGTTTTGCCCTAGGCTTTACTTTTATATTGGGAAGACATAAAACAAATCCTCTTGTCTGAAACCACAATGCCTAGTACCTTGATATTTGGTATGAAACATCACCTACTACTCCTCTACCAATTTTATTGAATTTGGGGCACAGGGACTATTAAGTGGACCCGCCTGCGAGTTCACATGTTCACTATAGGAATTTATTGGGAAAATCTTCTTGTCTGACACCATAAGGCAAAGAGCAAAGATATTTGTTATGTAGCACCACCTAGTATACCTCTTCTAAGTTTGTTCACATTATGGCCCTTGTGCCAAAACTGGCCCCACCCTGCCTTGGGTTTGTATGCAATGTGTTTCTTTTTTACATTGACTTACATATAGTGATAACATCAAAAATCTTCTTATCTGAAACCACCGGACCTAGAGCCCTGATATTTGGTATGTAGCATCAGCTGGTAGACAACATTTAAATATGTTCCAATTATGAATCTGGGATCGAACATGGACCACACGGCAGGTC